>JAHWFP010021512.1:0-26676 GCA_023313725.1 Lithobius niger | reverse complement strand
ACAGGCGATCGTCTTCATCAGGCAGTCAACTTCGACTCAAAACATCATGCACAATATTTTCAATGATCAGCAACCTGGAGATGATAATTCACAGGCAATCGTCTTCATCAGGCAGTCAACTTCGACTCAAAACATAGTGCACGATATTTTGAGTCGAAGTTGACTGCCTGATGTAGATGATTGCCTGTGAATTTTCATCTTCAGGGTGCTGATCATCGAAAATTTGCAAAGATATGAAGTGATATCTTGACTTTATGAAAATAAGCATGTTTTAAAGTGATTTCTTCAATGTGGAAAATTAATCCAAATATCAAAATTGACAATGAACTGGACGAGCCTCATTGTCTTTTATTTTTAAACAGATGTTTGAATAAACATAAGTTGTACATGCTGGCTACGTAAATAGACATTGCTGTTCAGTTGTGTTCATGTGCTGCTCCACATGTGATTACATTACTTATAGTTATCTTTATTTTTTCTCTTTTCAGAGAATCGAATTTTTGGTTCAATGGTTAAACTACCCAAGTGAAAGTGCCACGTGGGAACCAGAGGAGAATCTGAATAAGCCAGCGATTCGTTGGCTACTGAATCCCACTAAGCCGGAATCATACGCCTTTGGTTCGGCTAGATCAGCTTTTCTTCTTTTGATTCAGCGTAAACTGAGAGCAAAGCTTACAAACCGTGGCATTGTTTCGTGCATCTTTCCAGGAGATGTATTTTTTTTATGTATTTCACAATATTAACGTCAGTGAAAATGGCTGGGTATTGTGTGGACGAGAGGGTTTAACACTACTTGAACTGCCACAAAATTGGTGGATTGTGCTAAAAGCAAATGGTGAAGGATTGAAGATTAAGTTTCCTTTACGGGTAAACCAGTCTGTACGTCGGACATCCAAGAATTTTACTACAGACCAACAAGGACAAGTGATTGCAGGATGTCGGATTTTGCAGGAGCGTCTGCAGGTGGAGCTGCTGACCGAGAAAGTTTAGACTGTTTGGTGAGCAAAGATTTTGTGAAACACTGTAAAGTAGAGACAAACGATGATGGAATTGTTGTTGTCACTCAAAATGGGTTATGGAGGCAGATAGGCTACCAATATAGAAATAAAGAACATTTCCCTTATGCTGTGTATTTGAATGCTTTGCTTCGAGAAAGTGTGTGACATGTTGATCCTGCATCCATACCGTTTCAGAGAAGAGCTGCTAGCAAAATTAGCAAAATCGAAAAGAGCATGAAGGGGATTAAAGGGGGACAAAAGTTTCAAGAGCTGGATCAAAGATCGTGCACACGCCAAATCTACGGGCCTGAACTCATCACTTTACCCACGTTAGGAAAAAAATCTGTTAAATGAACAGCAGAAGTTGAGTGAAGCAAAAAAAATGCTCAAAAGACTGCAGCGTCGTTAACTTTTTTTAAGAAGTCAGTCGTAGATATTTCAAAAATAGTAGCTGAAAAGGAAAATCAGTTGAGTAAGGCAAAAGACATGCTAGCTGCTACGAAAGTGTGAATCAGCAAGCTAGTGCACTTAATACTTTTAAAAAATCTGTTGTAGGGATTTCCAACATTCTTATGGAAAAAAACAAACAGTTAAACATATCAGAGAAGTTGTTAAGCAAAAAAGACCAAGAATGCAAGCAACTGCAGGAAACCATTGCCAACGTTAAAGAAAAGCTTAACGAAAGTCCCAATGGTCCAGAGTTGCCTAAAAGAAAATCAACTGATACTGAAGTAACTCCTCGTCATTTTAAACGACAACTTGTGAAAGTGCAAGCTGCAACAACAGATGCATTATGGTTTTACGAAACCTTTGACCTTGAGTTAGATTGTGTTGTAGTGCGTGACAAAACCCAAAGAAAGTATCTTTTAGATAGCCAATACGGCAGAGTAACCGAGGCAAGAGGTCATGTAACATGGAGTAGTAAGAATTACTTCAAGATGACAAACTTAGAAAAAGACAACATCAAACGATTGGTGCACATTTTGGACTCTAATAACATTTCAAATGAATGTTACGCAGAAATAACAAAATTTGTAGCAAGCCTGCCATCAGTGACGAGTGTGTCGGACTGTCGTGGAGTTTTAGACATATCCCACACCATAACAAAACACCTGGTGGTTTTCCAGGTGCACAAGTTTCGGTATTAGACATTGTCAAAACTATGATCAAAAACAAACCAAATACCAAAACACTTCGCCTGAAAATCGAAGGCTATGGAACTCAAGTAACGAGATTAACGAACTGGATTATTTTTTCCGTAGTTGATGTTGACAATGCAACAGCTACATCATGTCACGGTCACATTCCTGTTGCTGTGCTAAAAACGAAAGAAAATTACGATAACCTTAAGGCCTGCACAACTGATCTGATTCATGATGTGCATGAAATAATCACTTCAGGTGGTTTGTACATTAACACTACGTTTTACCAAATTCAAGTCTTTTTGGGTTCTGATATGAAGTTTGTTTTGTAGCTGTTAGGCATGTTGGCAGCCAATTCAAATCAATCATGCATCTGGTGCTTCGTTAAAAAAGATGATAGGTGGGATGTTAGCAAGTCTCTGGAGCACTACAACAAAATTACTGCCCGCAAGTTAGATGACCTGAAAACCAATTACAAAGCAAAGAAGAACGGATGTGAAAATGAGCCTATTTTACTCATTGATCCAACACACTTTATTTTGGATGTTTTACATGCACTGCTGCGAGTAACAGACAGATTACAAGAAAACCTTATGTTCGAAATTCTAGATAGGGATGACATCCATAATTTTGGAAAGAAGAAGCCGGACAGGGAGAGCCTCCATTTAGATAAACTAGTATTTATTATTAACGATATTGGGATCAGCTTTGCTGTATGGCGAAAGAAATCTGCTGCAGGGAGCGAATTGCCAACTTATGAGTGGACCAGCCTAACTGGCTGTGAAAAGTTGAAAATGCTTTCATTACTGCCAGCACGTCTTCCGGAAGTATTGTTTCCAGAAACTTGCAGTAGGGTTGTCAAGTTATGGACAGATTTCTACCAACTTTACCAACTCATACGGTGTTGTGAACCATGCAACAAAGAAGAAAAAAGTAAAGAGGTTGCAGTAAAAGCGAGGAAGTGGATTCAGGACTTTTATGAACTTCCTCATCGCAAGGGTTATCAGAAGAGTAGGGTTAGCCCATATTTTCACTCAATCGCATGTCACGCACCGCAACAAATCTTGGAGCATGGTTGTTTAGGAAGGTTTTCAGGGCAAGCTGTTGAAAAGCAGAATGATGTCATGAAAACTATCCTGCACAAGCATACAAACAAGTGGGATGCGGCTGCTGACGTCTTGAAAGTCCGCCTTAGAGGAGAAGAAACTCTTAAGTACCGTCGCCAAAAACGATCCTACAAGAAGCGGAAAATTATTTACTGGAATCATAGTATTGTAACAAGCCGGAAAAAAAGAAAGCGCATTAGCCTTTAAAATGACTTTTTGCATTTACCTGACTAAGGCTTGAAAATGTTAGTTTTGAGGTTGGGATGTCCCTTAAGCTGTTAAAAAAAAAAGCTTCTTTCCATGCTCCCAGAAAGTTACCTGAAAAAAATTGTTTGCTTTGAAGATAATCTTAAGATTTTTAGAACATGCTCTGGTTATGTTACTGTGTGTAAAATTTTTTTAAGGCTGCACTAGCCAATATTTGCAACTGAAAGCCTGCTATGATAGTTATTAGTAAGGCTGTACCGATCAGCATGTTCTCTGCTGAACAGATTTTGAGCCGATCAGCCACAAATGGATTTGTGTACCGTTCCAATTTAGCCGAACTGATCGCTACCGATTTAAACAATTTTTTTTGTGGCGTACACAAACTTGTAGGCTAACAAATTTGAAGGCTAATGCAAACATTGGAATACATTTTTTTTCCGAAATAAAAGTAAATGTTTGTCCGTTATTAACCTTAGCCTACATAATGTAAAACATGTATGCCTAGCCTAAATTAAAACTAAAGGTAAGAGAACATGGTGAAACATACTGTCAAGGGCCTGGCAAAAATCGAAATCTGTAGGTAATTATTTGCCGAACCGATTTTTCCTGATCAGCACAAAATCTGCCAAAATCTGTTCGGTAAAACGGGGTTTTACCCCTAAAAGTAGTTTTTACTTATCCTAAAATACTTACCTGTATTTTATTTATGCTTTCCAAGTTTGGAAATGCCTTTCGTCCCAACCTTTAATTTAAACGCACTCCGGGCCCTTGCAATGGCGCTCCTTGGAGCTCATGACCGCCGTCAGGCGGTGCCCCTTTCCCGCTACTCGTCACAGTTTGTCTCACTAATCCCTAAGGACCGTTCGACGCGGGAGGCGGGAGGGTTCTTACAGGTAAGTATTTTAGGATAAGTAAAAACTACTTTTAGGGGTACAATCCCGTTTTTACTACTATCCTAAAATACTTACCTGTATTTTATTTATGCTGACTTTGTCCTACCCCCTAAGGGGTGGCGTCGAACCCTGCGCATTGCAAGTCCCTCATACTAGATTAAACTTCATAAAAGCTCAACCTCAGTGTGCTGTATACGTAACCTGCTTCTCAGTTCTGACTCAATCCCCACCACTCGCCCGCTCCTACGACGGGTTGTCATCTGTGGTGCAAGCCGGCAGTCCCAAACACCTCTCATCCTACTGCTTGATTTCGCTACTGACCATTCTTCCAACCACAGTGCACCCAGCGAATGCCGCTCGCAAGTATCCAGGGCTTATCTGTCTCAGACATTGCCGAAAACTTGAACACCAAAGGGTCCCTTAAGACCTCGTCCTCCCTGTAAACCTAACTCCACTGACGTGGACCATAACTTCCCCATCTAGCTAGGGCGAAAGCGCCGCTACTAAATAGGGGAAGGAGCCTTCTCAGGGTTCAAAATCGTAACACTGGAGCCCCGGGGCTGTGATGCCACTCGTGACCAGTGACATGCCCACCAGAACAATCCCTTTCTTGTGCTAACGCCGTCAATCCACTTCGTCGTGCTGCCGGAGTTCCTAATTGCATTGAGAGGTGAGGGTCCACGCACCCTCACTAGTCTACCCTTAGGTTACACACACCTTGGGTGTCCCATGCCACCTCTTCACCTGAAGATCTCTTATACATGCGCAACACAAACAAGCATTTGGGAGTGGCAAGCTAACCCCCATCTGTCAAATTTGACAAATCTTCACAACCCACTGTGATAAAAAGACCCATCCGTGTTAGCAATGGATTCTGAGGAGTGTCTACCTCGCCCCTATCCTGGGGGCAGGTAGGAGTCCAACACCACCTGAAGGTACCCGAGCCGACGTAATGGTCGGTTATAGTCCGCATCACGGACTTGACAGGTTGACACACTTCAGAAGGGTTCCCGCGTCAAGCGCATCCCCCAAATCATAGTATGACGAAAAGGCACGGTGGGGGCCAACATCACGAGGAATACCCGACTGCTCCCAACAAGGAACGCACACTGGTTCGCTGGGTCGAAATGTATCGACAAAACTTGAAACTAACTGGCGAGAGCAACAAATTCGTTTCATAAAATTATTCCTCAAAAAGGAAAAAGGCCACTGGGCAATACACTGCTCACCAACCGGGAACTCACACACCGGTCTGCTAATAACCAATAATTTTCAAGTCACCTAAGTTAACGGTGTACCACTCCCTGCATGCAGCATTTCGCTTCGAGTATAAACATCCCCTTAAAGATAATATCTCGCTAGGAAATAGACCGACCGCAGTGAGCCGAGGTTTACAAAGAGCAACTAATAACTAACATGAGTGGTGAGGTACAAGTGCCATGATCGGCGTCTCAGAATTCATCACTTATGGACTCCAAGAACTTCACACAACAATATATACGACTGAGAAAATCTCAAGATAATTTCGTAAGGCCAACGTACCAACAGTCCAGGGCAGTAAACACTATCTCCTAAAACACAAGTACACAGGTGTTGTACTATGAACGCAGCTGAAGGAGGTCCAAGTAGCCACGAAGACCGACCTTCACAGAAATCAGTTACCACCACTTCACACTACTCACTGTCACCGTAGTGTCTGTAGTGTCTGTAGTGTCTGTAGTCTTGTACAATGTACCTATAAGTAGGGGGGCGCCTCAGTAACAGAAATTGACTTTCTGGATTGGCCGAGAGATCGACGCTCAGGAACTACGTCAGCGAAACTTGGCTTTTCACGTTGTTTGCCGCCAAAAGACATGCGTTTGAAATTTGAGTGATGTTGCTCATTATTATTCACGAAAGAATTACTGCTTTTCGCCGTCGAAACAAGTGCGTTTGGAGGCTGTTCTGGATAATCATTTTCCGCGGTATGTAACCTTAGCTGTTCGCGATGTTTGCGAATCGTATTACCATTAGTATCAACGATAGTATAGGACTGATTTTCACATTTTTGGTTAACCATACCGACTGACCATAGCCTGTCATTTGTCGTTGAAAAGTCACGATACCAAACCTTTTCACCTATTTGATACGTTTTCAACTCACGATGGTGGGTGCTCTGTACTTGTTTTAATTGTTTACGGCGTACGGCTGCAATAGGGTCAGGGAACAATAAATCCAGCCGAGACTTTAATTCTCGGTTAAAATATAATTTTCCGGGTGTTGCTTGCGTGGTAGCGGAGATAGTGATTCGTGCCGATAACAAGTAAGAATTTATACTCTCTTGAATAGTAGACCCCTGTCGCCGCGCGGCCTTGTAGACTCTCTTGAAATTACGGACGTATACCTCAGCCAAACCGTTGGTCCAAGGCGCAAAACTTGGCCCGGTCATGTGCCTAATTCCATTGGATTTTAACCAATTTTGGAATTCTGCGGACAAAAATTGGGCAGCATTGTCGGTAACTAAGCTGTCCATTAAAGCATACAAAGCTACATGATTGTTTAAAACGTCAATGACACGCGCGGACGTTGTTGACTTCATTTTATGCACAAAAGGAATTTTTGAATGTGCGTCTACAAGAATGAAAAATATGTAATTGTCCATCGGCCCCAAAAAATCAGCGTGTAAGCGATTGTTTGGTTTTAGTGGATATTCCCACGTATGCTTAGGACCTGACGTTTGAGTATCTTTATACTCTTGACAATTTTGGCATGATTTGACTTTATTTTCAATGTCAGAGTCAATCTTAGGCCACCAGACCTTTTGTCTAGCTAAACTTTTCAATTTAACTATGCCTAAGTGAGCACTGTGTAGATCTCTCAAGATTTGTCTCCGCAAGGCCGTCGGCACCAGGACTCTATACCCCCAAAATAAGGTTTCGTTTTCGACAGAGATTTCAGCACGACGTGTGAAGTACGGTAACAGATCGGGAATTTCGCATTTGTCAGGCCAACCATGGTTCACATAACGATAAACTTTTGAAAGGATTTTATCACGTTTACTTTCAAGAACGAGTGTCTCGTTTAAAACTGGAAGATTAGAAATAGTTTCTAAAGCAAGAATATTGTACTGCTCTTCTGCTTTCTCGAATTCCTCGGTATTTGGGAGGGGAAGGCGCGATAAAGCGTCTGCCGTCAAATTAAGTTTACCGGGAATGTGTTCGAATTCGTAATCGTAAGCATTAAGCATCACTGCCCAACGCTGAACCCTGGCGGCTGCCATCTGCGGTATTCCTTTTTTAGGGCCAAAAATCCAAACTAAAGCCTTCTGATCAGACTGCAGTATGAATCGCTGACCATAAACGTATTCATGAAACCGTTTCACTCCCCAAGTCACGCTGAGTGCTTCCCGGTCAAAATGCGAGTAGCCTCTTTCCGCTTGAGTGAGTTTACGTGAAGCGAAAGCTATCGGCCGTGATTCACCGTTTTTCATAACATGCATCAGGCACGCGCCAAATCCGTAGGGTGAGCCGTCACAAACGAGCTTGAGCTTTAATTTCGGATCGTAATGAACCAGAACTTTTGATTTAAGAAATAATTCTTTTACTTTACTCACGGCTCGGTCGCATTCTGCCCCCCCAAACCCACTTCACACTTGGGCTTAACAAACGTGTTACTGGTGACAGAATATGAGCGAGATTCGGTAGATATTTTGAGTAATGGTTTACAAAACCCAGAAAGCTCTGTAGCTCTTGAATACATCTGGGCAAGGTAGGCTACCCCACGACCGGGTAGTCGCCGCCTCTACAACGCACAAACGGCTTGCATCTAACCGCACAGAAACAGCTTTCATCCCAGCCGGCCTTGACGTACACCGAGCTCCACGCTACGAAGAACGGGTTGGTCCAAAACGCACTGCAAAGGATTGTAGGTGATGCTAAAAACACAAAGCAAGATCATTAACATACAGCGTTGGTGAGTAACCCATAAGCACCTCCCTACCTGCAATCTGGTTGGTTAACCAACTTGGAACGTTCGGAGACTGAGTAAACCAATGGAAAAACGCAGTAATCGTGTGATTTGTATCCATTTCATTTCAAATTGCATGGTTTTACACTATTTCTTCAACTCGCAAGTTTCGACGATGATAGCAAACGAGAACTCGTGGATTTTAGCGGTGAATAATTTGACAGTTAATTAGGATACTTCACGCCTTTTCACTGAAGCACTCGGCAGTATATCGGAGTGACAATACGGAGTATTATTCAACGAATAATTCGGCGCACCGTTGATAGTTAGGGAACGGACGGCCAGTTACAAATTAAACGGACGTACTTTCTCAGTGCAAGCAAAATTAACAAACAGGTATTTTAGTAATAACACTCGGGCGGTTTAAATTTTAAAGGCTACTTAAATTGCATCTAACCGCACAGAAACAGCTTTCATCCCAGCCGGCCTTGACGTACACCGTGCTCCACGCTACGAAGAACGGGTTGGTAGCCTACCTTGCCCAGTTGTATTTGAGACGGTAGCCTAATATGCCTATCGTTTATACTTTAACATAGGTATTGTTTATGCCTGGTTTAATTGTGATACTACTGAATTGGAATAGCCTGTTAAGCTTAGTACGTTTAGTAAAAATGTTAACTAGCGATAGCATGCTATGCCCAATACGTTTGAAAAAAAATAAATGGTTTATAAATTGATGCTATTTAAGTAGTCTTTAAAATTTAAACCGCCCGAGTGTTATTACTAAAATACCTGTTTGTTAATTTTGCTTGCACTGAGAAAGTACGTCCGTTTAATTTGTAACTGGCCGTCCGTTCCCTAACTATCAACGGTGCGCCGAATTATTCATTGAATAATACTCCGTATTGTCACTCCGATATACTGCCGAGTGCTTCAGTGAAAAGGCGTGAAGTATCCTAATTAACTGTCGAATTATTCACCGCTAAAATCCACGAGTTCTCGTTTGCTATCATCGTCGAAACTTGCGAGTTGAAGAAATAGTGTAAAACCATGCAATTTGAAATGAAATGGATACAAATCACACGATTACTGCGTTTTTCCATTGGTTTACTCAGTCTCCGAACGTTCCAAGTTGGTTAACCAACCAGATTGCAGGTAGGGAGGTGCTTATGGGTTACTCACCAACGCTGTATGTTAATGATCTTGCTTTGTGTTTTTAGCATCACCTACAATCCTTTGCAGTGCGTTTTGGACCAACCCGTTCTTCGTAGCGTGGAGCTCGGTGTACGTCAAGGCCGGCTGGGATGAAAGCTGTTTCTGTGCGGTTAGATGCAAGCCGTTTGTGCGTTGTAGAGGCGGCGACTACCCGGTCGTGGGGTAGCCTACCTTGCCCAGATGTATTCAAGAGCTACAGAGCTTTCTGGGTTTTGTAAACCATTACTCAAAATATCTACCGAATCTCGCTCATATTCTGTCACCAGTAACACGTTTGTTAAGCCCAAGTGTGAAGTGGGTTTGGGGGGGCAGAATGCGACCGAGCCGTGAGTAAAGTAAAAGAATTATTTCTTAAATCAAAAGTTCTGGTTCATTACGATCCGAAATTAAAGCTCAAGCTCGTTTGTGACGGCTCACCCTACGGATTTGGCGCGTGCCTGATGCATGTTATGAAAAACGGTGAATCACGGCCGATAGCTTTCGCTTCACGTAAACTCACTCAAGCGGAAAGAGGCTACTCGCATTTTGACCGGGAAGCACTCAGCGTGACTTGGGGAGTGAAACGGTTTCATGAATACGTTTATGGTCAGCGATTCATACTGCAGTCTGATCAGAAGGCTTTAGTTTGGATTTTTGGCCCTAAAAAAGGAATACCGCAGATGGCAGCCGCCAGGGTTCAGCGTTGGGCAGTGATGCTTAATGCTTACGATTACGAATTCGAACACATTCCCGGTAAACTTAATTTGACGGCAGACGCTTTATCGCGCCTTCCCCTCCCAAATACCGAGGAATTCGAGAAAGCAGAAGAGCAGTACAATATTCTTGCTTTAGAAACTATTTCTAATCTTCCAGTTTTAAACGAGACACTCGTTCTTGAAAGTAAACGTGATAAAATCCTTTCAAAAGTTTATCGTTATGTGAACCATGGTTGGCCTGACAAATGCGAAATTCCCGATCTGTTACCGTACTTCACACGTCGTGCTGAAATCTCTGTCGAAAACGAAACCTTATTTTGGGGGTATAGAGTCCTGGTGCCGACGGCCTTGCGGAGACAAATCTTGAGAGATCTACACAGTGCTCACTTAGGCATAGTTAAATTGAAAAGTTTAGCTAGACAAAAGGTCTGGTGGCCTAAGATTGACTCTGACATTGAAAATAAAGTCAAATCATGCCAAAATTGTCAAGAGTATAAAGATACTCAAACGTCAGGTCCTAAGCATACGTGGGAATATCCACTAAAACCAAACAATCGCTTACACGCTGATTTTTTGGGGCCGATGGACAATTACATATTTTTCATTCTTGTAGACGCACATTCAAAAATTCCTTTTGTGCATAAAATGAAGTCAACAACGTCCGCGCGTGTCATTGACGTTTTAAACAATCATGTAGCTTTGTATGCTTTAATGGACAGCTTAGTTACCGACAATGCTGCCCAATTTTTGTCCGCAGAATTCCAAAATTGGTTAAAATCCAATGGAATTAGGCACATGACCGGGCCAAGTTTTGCGCCTTGGACCAACGGTTTGGCTGAGGTATACGTCCGTAATTTCAAGAGAGTCTACAAGGCCGTGCGGCGACAGGGGTCTACTATTCAAGAGAGTATAAATTCTTACTTGTTATCGGCACGAATCACTATCTCCGCTACCACGCAAGCAACACCCGGAAAATTATATTTTAACCGAGAATTAAAGTCTCGGCTGGATTTATTGTTCCCTGACCCTATTGCAGCCGTACGCCGTAAACAATTAAAACAAGTACAGAGCACCCACCATCGTGAGTTGAAAACGTATCAAATAGGTGAAAAGGTTTGGTATCGTGACTTTTCAACGACAAATGACAGGCTATGGTCAGTCGGTATGGTTAACCAAAAATGTGAAAATCAGTCCTATACTATCGTTGATACTAATGGTAATACGATTCGCAAACATCGCGAACAGCTAAGGTTACATACCGCGGAAAATGATTATCCAGAACAGCCTCCAAACGCACTTGTTTCGACGGCGAAAAGCAGTAATTCTTTCGTGAATAATAATGAGCAACATCACTCAAATTTCAAACGCATGTCTTTTGGCGGCAAACAACGTGAAAAGCCAAGTTTCGCTGACGTAGTTCCTGAGCGTCGATCTCTCGGCCAATCCAGAAAGTCAATTTCTGTTACTGAGGCGCCCCCCTACTTATAGGTACATTGTACAAGACTACAGACACTACAGACACTACAGACACTACGGTGACAGTGAGTAGTGTGAAGTGGTGGTAACTGATTTCTGTGAAGGTCGGTCTTCGTGGCTACTTGGACCTCCTTCAGCTGCGTTCATAGTACAACACCTGTGTACTTGTGTTTTAGGAGATAGTGTTTACTGCCCTGGACTGTTGGTACGTTGGCCTTACGAAATTATCTTGAGATTTTCTCAGTCGTATATATTGTTGTGTGAAGTTCTTGGAGTCCATAAGTGATGAATTCTGAGACGCCGATCATGGCACTTGTACCTCACCACTCATGTTAGTTATTAGTTGCTCTTTGTAAACCTCGGCTCACTGCGGTCGGTCTATTTCCTAGCGAGATATTATCTCTAAGGGGATGTTTATACTCGAAGCGAAATGCTGCATGCAGGGAGTGGTACACCGTTAACTTAGGTGACTTGAAAATTATTGGTTATTAGCAGACCGGTGTGTGAGTTCCCGGTTGGTGAGCAGTGTATTGCCCAGTGGCCTTTTTCCTTTTTGAGGAATAATTTTATGAAACGAATTTGTTGCTCTCGCCAGTTAGTTTCAAGTTTTGTCGATACATTTCGACCCAGCGAACCAGTGTGCGTTCCTTGTTGGGAGCAGTCGGGTATTCCTCGTGATGTTGGCCCCCACCGTGCCTTTTCGTCATACTATGATTTGGGGGATGCGCTTGACGCGGGAACCCTTCTGAAGTGTGTCAACCTGTCAAGTCCGTGATGCGGACTATAACCGACCATTACGTCGGCTCGGGTACCTTCAGGTGGTGTTGGACTCCTACCTGCCCCCAGGATAGGGGCGAGGTAGACACTCCTCAGAATCCATTGCTAACACGGATGGGTCTTTTTATCACAGTGGGTTGTGAAGATTTGTCAAATTTGACAGATGGGGGTTAGCTTGCCACTCCCAAATGCTTGTTTGTGTTGCGCATGTATAAGAGATCTTCAGGTGAAGAGGTGGCATGGGACACCCAAGGTGTGTGTAACCTAAGGGTAGACTGGTGAGGGTGCGTGGACCCTCACCTCTCAATGCAATTAGGAACTCCGGCAGCACGACGAAGTGGATTGACGGCGTTAGCACAAGAAAGGGATTGTTCTGGTGGGCATGTCACTGGTCACGAGTGGCATCACAGCCCCGGGGCTCCAGTGTTACGATTTTGAACCCTGAGAAGGCTCCTTCCCCTATTTAGTAGCGGCGCTTTCGCCCTAGCTAGATGGGGAAGTTATGGTCCACGTCAGTGGAGTTAGGTTTACAGGGAGGACGAGGTCTTAAGGGACCCTTTGGTGTTCAAGTTTTCGGCAATGTCTGAGACAGATAAGCCCTGGATACTTGCGAGCGGCATTCGCTGGGTGCACTGTGGTTGGAAGAATGGTCAGTAGCGAAATCAAGCAGTAGGATGAGAGGTGTTTGGGACTGCCGGCTTGCACCACAGATGACAACCCGTCGTAGGAGCGGGCGAGTGGTGGGGATTGAGTCAGAACTGAGAAGCAGGTTACGTATACAGCACACTGAGGTTGAGCTTTTATGAAGTTTAATCTAGTATGAGGGACTTGCAATGCGCAGGGTTCGACGCCACCCCTTAGGGGGTAGGACAAAGTCAGCATAAATAAAATACAGGTAAGTATTTTAGGATAGTAGTAAAAACGGGGTTTTACCCCTAAAAGTAGTTTTTACTTATCCTAAAATACTTACTGTAAGAACCCTCCCGCCTCCCGCGTCGAACGGTCCTTAGGGATTAGTGAGACAAACTGTGACGAGTAGCGGGAAAGGGGCACCGCCTGACGGCGGTCATGAGCTCCAAGGAGCGCCATTGCAAGGGCCCGGAGTGCGTTTAAATTAAAGGTTGGGACGAAAGGCATTTCCAAACTTGGAAAGCATAAATAAAATACAGGTAAGTATTTTAGGATAAGTAAAAACTACTTTTAGGGGTAAAACCCCGTTTTACCGAACAGATTTTGGCAGATTTTGTGCTGATCAGGAAAAATCGGTTCGGCAAATAATTACCTACAGATTTCGATTTTTGCCAGGCCCTTGACAGTATGTTTCACCATGTTCTCTTACCTTTAGTTTTAATTTAGGCTAGGCATACATGTTTTACATTATGTAGGCTAAGGTTAATAACGGACAAACATTTACTTTTATTTCGGAAAAAAAATGTATTCCAATGTTTGCATTAGCCTTCAAATTTGTTAGCCTACAAGTTTGTGTACGCCACAAAAAAAATTGTTTAAATCGGTAGCGATCAGTTCGGCTAAATTGGAACGGTACACAAATCCATTTGTGGCTGATCGGCTCAAAATCTGTTCAGCAGAGAACATGCTGATCGGTACAGCCTTACTAATAACTATCATAGCAGGCTTTCAGTTGCAAATATTGGCTAGTGCAGCCTTAAAAAAATTTTACACACAGTAACATAACCAGAGCATGTTCTAAAAATCTTAAGATTATCTTCAAAGCAAACAATTTTTTTCAGGTAACTTTCTGGGAGCATGGAAAGAAGCTTTTTTTTTTAACAGCTTAAGGGACATCCCAACCTCAAAACTAACATTTTCAAGCCTTAGTCAGGTAAATGCAAAAAGTCATTTTAAAGGCTAATGCGCTTTCTTTTTTTCCGGCTTGTTACAATACTATGATTCCAGTAAATAATTTTCCGCTTCTTGTAGGATCGTTTTTGGCGACGGTACTTAAGAGTTTCTTCTCCTCTAAGGCGGACTTTCAAGACGTCAGCAGCCGCATCCCACTTGTTTGTATGCTTGTGCAGGATAGTTTTCATGACATCATTCTGCTTTTCAACAGCTTGCCCTGAAAACCTTCCTAAACAACCATGCTCCAAGATTTGTTGCGGTGCGTGACATGCGATTGAGTGAAAATATGGGCTAACCCTACTCTTCTGATAACCCTTGCGATGAGGAAGTTCATAAAAGTCCTGAATCCACTTCCTCGCTTTTACTGCAACCTCTTTACTTTTTTCTTCTTTGTTGCATGGTTCACAACACCGTATGAGTTGGTAAAGTTGGTAGAAATCTGTCCATAACTTGACAACCCTACTGCAAGTTTCTGGAAACAATACTTCCGGAAGACGTGCTGGCAGTAATGAAAGCATTTTCAACTTTTCACAGCCAGTTAGGCTGGTCCACTCATAAGTTGACAATTCGCTCCCTGCAGCAGATTTCTTTCGCCATACAGCAAAGCTGATCCCAATATCGTTAATAATAAATACTAGTTTATCTAAATGGAGGCTCTCCCTGTCCGGCTTCTTCTTTCCAAAATTATGGATGTCATCCCTATCTAGAATTTCGAACATAAGGTTTTCTTCTAATCTGTCTGTTACTCGCAGCAGTGCATGTAAAACATCCAAAATAAAGTGTGTTGGATCAATGAGTAAAATAGGCTCATTTTCACATCCGTTCTTCTTTGCTTTGTAATTGGTAAGGCTGTACCGAACCGAACAAACCGAACCGAACACGGCCGAACAGAGGGTGTTCGGTTCGGTTCGGTGTTCGGCCTTTCAGACGCAAAATACCAAACCGAACATATTTTAACTTCTAATCGACGGATTTTGATGTTTGAATACACCATTTTGAAGGTTTTTTCGCTAGCTTTCTGTTGGTCCAAATCACAAGTTCCTAGCTCTAACGGTTCAGAAGTTATAAGGGAAAATGTAAAAGTAGTTGAGATTTTTTATGTTTAAACAGTTTCAACATTTATGGACTTACAAGTCCATGTGAAAATACCTACATTTGTTAAGAAACTTGTGCTTTGATGACTCTTTGTGAACTAAGTTCTTTTACATTTTAGTTTAAGATAGATTGGTTTGGTTATTTTTGTTCGGTTCGGTAGTGTTCGGTGTTTGGCTTATTTAAGGTCTGTTCGGTTTGGTTCGGTTCGGCTGAAAAATTCTCGTTCGGTACAGCTTTAGTAATTGGTTTTCAGGTCATCTAACTTGCGGGCAGTAATTTTGTTGTAGTGCTCCAGAGACTTGCTAACATCCCACCTATCATCTTTTTTAACGAAGCACCAGATGCATGATTGATTTGAATTGGCTGCCAACATGCCTAACAGCTACAAAACAAACTTCATATCAGAACCCAAAAAGACTTGAATTTGGTAAAACGTAGTGTTAATGTACAAACCACCTGAAGTGATTATTTCATGCACACCATGAATCAGATCAGTTGTGCAGGCCTTAAGGTTATCGTAATTTTCTTTCGTTTTTAGCACAGCAACAGGAATATGTGACCGTGACATGATGTAGCTGTTGCATTGTCAACATCAACTACGGAAAAAATAATCCAGTTCGTTAATCTCGTTACTCGAGTTCCATCGCCTTCGATTTTCAGGCGAAGTGTTTTGGTATTTGGTTTGTTTTTGATCATAGTTTTGACAATGTCTAATACCGAAACTTGTGCACCTGGAAAACCACCAGGTGTTTTGTTATGGTGTGGGATGTGTCTAAAACTCCACGACAGTCCGACACACTCGTCACTGATGGCAGGCTTGCTACAAATTTTGTTATTTCTGCGTAACATTCATTTGAAATGTTATTAGAGTCCAAAATGTGCACCAATCGTTTGATGTTGTCTTTTTCTAAGTTTGTCATCTTGAAGTAATTCTTACTACTCTATGTTACATGACCTCTTGCCTCGGTTACTCTGCCGTATTGGCTATCTAAAAGATACTTTCTTTGGGTTTTGTCACGCACTACAACACAATCTAACTCAAGGTCAAAGGTTTCGTAAAACCATAATGCATCTGTTGTTGCAGCTTGCACTTTCACAAGTTGTCGTTTAAAATGACGAGGAGTTACTTCAGTATCAGTTGATTTTCTTTTAGGCAACTCTGGACCATTGGGACTTTCGTTAAGCTTTTCTTTAACGTTGGCAATGGTTTCCTGCAGTTGCTTGCATTCTTGGTCTTTTTTGCTTAACAACTTCTCTGATATGTTTAACTGTTTGTTTTTTTCCATAAGAATGTTGGAAATCCCTACAACAGATTTTTTAAAAGTATTAAGTGCACTAGCTTGCTGATTCACACTTTCTTTAGTAGCAGCTAGCATGTCTTTTGCCTTACTCAACTGATTTTCCTTTTCAGCTACTATTTTTGAAATATCTACGACTGACTTCTTAAAAAAAGTTAACGACGCTGCAGTCTTTTGAGCATTTTTTTTGCTTCACTCAACTTCTGCTGTTCATTTAACAGATTTTTTCCTAACGTGGGTAAAGTGATGAGTTCAGGCCCGTAGATTTGGAGTGTGCACGATCTTTGATCCAGCTCTTGAAACTTTTGTCCCCCTTTAATCCCCTTCATGCTCTTTTCGATTTTGCTAATTTTGCTAGCAGCTCTTCTCTGAAACGGTATGGATGCAGGATCAACATGTCACACACTTTCTCGAAGCAAAGCATTCAAATACACAGCATAAGGGAAATGTTCTTTATTTCTATATTGGTAGCCTATCTGCCTCCATAACCCATTTTGAGTGACAACAACAATTCCATCATCGTTTGTCTCTACTTTACAGTGTTTCACAAAATCTTTGCTCACCAAACAGTCTAAACTTTCTCGGTCAGCAGCTCCACCTGCAGACGCTCCTGCAAAATCCGACATCCTGCAATCACTTGTCCTTGTTGGTCTGTAGTAAAATTCTTGGATGTCCGACGTACAGACTGGTTTACCCGTAAAGGAAACTTAATCTTCAATCCTTCACCATTTGCTTTTAGCACAATCCACCAATTCTGTGGCAGTTCAAGTAGTGTTAAACCCTCTCGTCCACACAATACCCAGCCATTTTCACTGACGTTAATATTGTGAAATACATAAAAAAAATACATCTCCTGGAAAGATGCACGAAACAATGCCACGGTTTGTAAGCTTTGCTCTCAGTTTACGCTGAATCAAAAGAAGAAAAGCTGATCTAGCCGAACCAAAGGCGTATGATTCCGGCTTAGTGGGATTCAGTAGCCAGCGAATCGCTGGCTTATTCAGATTCTCCTCTGGTTCCCACGTGGCACTTTCACTTGGGTAGTTTAACCATTGAACCAAAAATTCGATTCTCTGAAAAGAGAAAAAATAAAGTAATGTAATCACATGTGGAGCAGCACATGAACACAACTGAACAGCAATGTCTATTTACGTAGCCAGCATGTACAACTTATGTTTATTCAAACATCTGTTTAAAAATAAAAGACAATGAGGCTCGTCCAGATCATTGTCAATTTTGATATTTGGATTAATTTTCCACATTGAAGAAATCACTTTAAAACATGCTTATTTTCATAAAGTCAAGATATCACTTCATATCTTTGCAAATTTTCGATGATCAGCACCCTGGAGATGAAAATTCACAGGCAATCATCTACATCAGGCAGTCAACTTCGACTCAAAATATCGTGCACTATGTTTTGAGTCGAAGTTGACTGCCTGATGAAGACGATTGCCTGTGAATTATCATCTCCAGGTTGCTGATCATTGAAAATATTGTGCATGATGTTTTGAGTCGAAGTTGACTGCCTGATGAAGACGATCGCCTGTAAATTATCATCTCCGGGTTGCTGATCGTTGAAAATATCGTGCATGATGTTTTGAGTCGAAGTTGACTGCCTTATGAAGACGATCGCCTGAGAATTTTCATCTCCGGGTTGCTGATCGTTGAAAATTTGCGAAGAAATGAAATGATACCTTGACTTTCTGAAAATAAGCGTGTTTAAAGTGATTTCTTCAATGTAAAATGAATTGTCATAGTAAGCAGTGTCATGTTTTCAAACTAATTTTCCACACACGCAAGGGACTATTGGCAGTAGTACGTTGACACACTATTAGATGGTGCTAGAACTGGGCAGATACTGTCAATGCATATCGGAAATCTGCCTTTTTGCTGCTTCTGTCATCACAGCATTATCATCAGTTTTAGGCTGATGTTAAAACACTGAAAATCAACAAATTTTTACATTCTTTCATGAGATAGGCCGACAGTAAATTACTACACCCTACATTTTAGGCTGCTGGAATTTCGGATTTATTTTTGTGAAATCCTTACACGTTAATTATTTTTGACTCCATGATGACTGTACCTTCCTTTCATAAAGTGGCACGATTGCCGATTAAAAATGG
Source organism: Lithobius niger (assembly GCA_023313725.1). NCBI lineage: Eukaryota > Metazoa > Arthropoda > Chilopoda > Lithobiomorpha > Lithobiidae > Lithobius > Lithobius niger. Next base: position 7,837 of record JAHWFP010021512.1, on the reverse strand, counting down.
TACGAAAATACTGTGAGGCCATCTAGGGCAGTGATATTGTTAATCTTTACACCCTGGTTTTTCGTGTGATTGTGAAAATAAGCGGTGATATAAGGTGATTTTTCAACTTTAAAATGAATTTTCACAGTAGACCATGTGACATTTTCAAGCCTGGTCCCAAGTTTTTACTCAATAAATAAGGAGGCATGTGGCTTTGTTTATTTTGTTAACCCATTCAGTCACGCATTATGCGTGGTGATTTTTTTTAAAGTCCCCTGTGATAGTTGAGTCAGTCGCAGGATTTTGTACCGTCATTCGCTTGGTTTAGAGACGAGGACGCTGACCATTGGGCTCTTGCTGCTTGCTTTGCTCCGGGTTCACGGGGCCCCCTCACAAAGCTTGCGGCGTGCGTGGGGACTTACTTTTTGGCCCACCTCGTTAACGTCCTTTTTTTTAGGACACCGTGACACAAAGGGATAAAAGAAATGGCGTTGTGCATTTCTTCGCTTGAAGCAAGCACGTGCTAGATAGTACTACATAACGCTAAATGTTGCCAGATTCTACAGACTTCCAATCGGTGATTGTACCACTTTAAACAGCTGCTCACAAAATATCACAGAATGCCTGTGTATTTTAGCAGAGGCATTCTATGGTAATTTTCCTCCCACAAAGTACTACTGAAGTGCAACATACCTTTTTCTTGAATCTTTTTCCAATTATTCTGGAAACTTCAAAAAGAGGACTATTCCATGGCTGCCGTCTAAAACAGATAAAAAAATCAGAAAAACTTCAAAACGTATTATTTATTCAACTACAATTGATTTTAAGGAGTGGAAAAAAAAAACTTGTGTTGAAAGTACTATTTACCACATGAAATAAACTACCACAGCGACAGCAATATCAAAGACCCTAAATAATTTGCTTATTGAGAAATTGCCCCACAGTAGCACATGATCGAAACGCACTCACACAATCCTGACTGACAAAAAGCCATTTAAATGAAATGGCCAATTTGGGGATCCCTGGGAAAGTCCCAACTCTACTAGGCACATTCCTGTCTTGAGGGGCCTCACGTAGTGCAAAAAAGGTGCGCACAACCCATGAGGTGAAAAAAAAATAAGTCTTCAGAATTTAGGAGAAAAGGGCTCCCATTTTCATTCTCAATCAGACCGTGATTACTCTGATTAATTAAATAAACTCATTTAACTAAAAAGTAGTTTTAAGTTTATTAAAATTGGAGCTCATGACTGCAAGCGAATGAGCAAAGTATGCAAGGTACGTTAAGCCTTAGCCTACATGTATTTTTTAAAGACAAAAACCTGTTTCCTATTTTTTTTATTTCAAATGAAAACAAACAAAAAAAAAAGGATTTTTAAAAATAAAAAAAACTAATAAAGTTTTAAAAAATAAAATAAAAAAATAATAGCCTAATAATAATAAAAAAAAAACAAAAAAAAACAACAACGGGGATCGAACCCGGTTCACCAAGACAAGAAGCGGGAACCATACCACCAAGCCACAGATAAGCACAACACGTCGAGCGATTGTAGCACCTTAAATTAGATAGCATTAACACACGCAGGAATAAGTCCTGACGGTACAGAGGTATTCGCACAAGCACTATAATAATTCAAGACAATATATGAGCTATATCGTACATATATTTCATAGCACTATACTTACTTATAAGGAGTCTTGCACCCAACACAATTCTCCGCTTTCATACCCACACTGTCGTAGTTTTGGTAGGCGATAGCAACAAAATCTAAACAAAACAGAAAGAATTAGCAAAAGTTGACACACCACACTGTGTTTAAGACGTTGTAACAAAATAGTTAATATTGTTCCTTACCAGTTCGCACTGACAATCCGCTTTAACCGGTTTCAAAATAACTTTTGGAAGCAATAGAGGAATCGTCGATCTTTTGAGTTGCGCCAAAGACGTAGACCAACGGGCACGAGCAGAAAGAAGAAGCGGCATATTCTCGCAGAAGTGGTGACAGCCAGTAAATTTCGAAACTTTGAGCACAAAATTCGAAGTGGCAAAACTACAGCAATTTCTTTTTTTTTTAATTGACAGGATTATTTATTATTTACTAAACTGGAAAATCGTGGCAATTTTTGCATTTTGTAATCTCAAACCAGACAGTATCGTGACAAACTGAGCGATTCACGCGGTTGTTGTTCGCAGCACGTTGGCAGACGTAGGGGAATGAATGAGTCGTGCAACGGAACTTTAATAGTAAAACCGAAGTGGCTAATGTTCGTTTATTTTTCTGAGTAGTTTGCAGGAGTACAGTACACATGTCAAATATGAATGGGTTAGCGGCAACCAAGTAGATATGTTTGAATTTATGGAGTTATTTCAGTTTTTGTGCATTGCCCGTATGTGGCTACACACTAAATTTGGCCTCATGCTTCACGGCTCGAGACTTGAGTCGGCCGCGCGAGGAGGGATAGCGGAGGGAGCGCAGCACCTCGTTGATGTCCTGAATTGCTGCAAATGAGCGGACAACAGGGTGATTTGATGGATGAATCTCGCCTTCAAAAGATTTTAGATCATACTTTAGCAGTATGCTTGCAATCAAATAACGATAATCTTAAGGCAGTAAGCGATAATCATTTAGAAGTGCTGAAAACTATTACCGAATCATATCAAACTAGAGATTCACAAACTAAGTGAAGAATTTGGGAAGAATTACGTTCAGCCAAGAAAGCTATATTACCTTCTGCAGGGGATGACTCATATTAGACATTTTCGCTTTTGCATTAATGGTCGAAAATTTGCGCACATTAGATCCTTCACTACAGGATTCAGTACTAATTTCAGCTGCATGTAGTAAATGTACAGGTCCAGTTGCAATTTATTTAGCCATGAATCCGCATATAGCCACTTCCCGAAATTGGGACAGCTTTAAGGAAATTTTAATTGATAGATTTGGTTGCGGAGGTGAAATCGTCACACCTACGTCGTTCCACACGGCATGACTCAAACAGGGAGAAACTATCGAACTTTTTGCTGCCAGGCTAGAGAAAATGGCTTCACAAGTTTGGAGAGTTAAGCCTTCCGATTCGGAAGCACAGCGAGCTTTTAAACAATTAGCTAAAGTTGATGGTATGCGTTCAGTATTTTTACACGCCATGCCACGAGAAATTGAAACTCATGTAACATCACAAATGCATACTACGTTCAGGGATACGTATAATTCAGCCATTTATAAACGTTCAGTTTTAGCCGGATTGCAAGGCGATGAAAACGATCGTAACTCAAATAAATCGGGCACTAAACAACTTTCTAATACGTAAGCAAACAATTTAGCTTTTGGCACAATGCTAGATAAAATGAACTCCTTGGAGAAAGATATAACTAAGCTTAGTAACGCGAAAGCTAAAAATGTTAAAGGTAAAGTTAGCGCAGTTACCACTAGTGCAAACCAAGTTCAAATGTGCTACCGTTGTTCAGCCCCAGGGCATTTAAAACGAGAATGGCGTACAAAAGACGAAAACTTACATACAGTCCGACAACGTTGGTAGAAAACTAAACAAAAAGGTGGATTTCCAACAAATAAATCTAACAACAAAAACGGTCGCGGAGGTAACCATTACAGGGGCAATAACCGTGGTAAACGCGGAAATTATTTTTCTGGTTTTGACAATAGGGATTCTATTCAGTTCAACAGGAAAAATAACCCTTACTCATTCCAAACTAACACTGGCAATAACGGTAACAATGGTTACAATAACGGACAACAAAATCAAAATTCCGGTAATAATAATTACGGTAAGAACCAAAGCCAAAATAGAAATCAGAATCAAAATCAAAACCAAAATCGCCAACAGCAAAATAACAACGGCCAAAACCATGTTCCACAACACGCTACAGATGTAAACGAGAGTAATGACTCATGTCAAAATGGTTGCAATCCAAAAAACGAGCTAGTAGTCTGAATGTGAACAGGGATTCAGAACTAAACTTAAATCAGTCAGAACAGAGCAATAATGACGATCAAAACCCACACGTCAGCTTAGTTCAAGCTCAAACTCCTGTTAATCAAACTAATGAGATAAATAACGCTCATTCCTTAAACGTAAAATGCGTTTCATTATTTTAAGAAGAAGATGCAAATAAATTAATGCTCGATTTGTACTCAAACGTTGAATGGCACCAGTAAAAACTTGCTTTGCCAGATCGCACGTTAGCTTTACCACGTTTAGCGTCATATTTTGGCAAAATTCCATCAAAATACGTTACGAGGTCTATAGACAGTAACAAACATCTCGTAAATGAATTTACAAATGCTTTAAATACAGTTAACGATAAATACGATTTAACTTGTGACTCAGTAATAGTAACTGTATTCGAGGATGGTTTAGATTCTACAAATTTTCATTCAGAATTAAACTCAGTCCATACTAAAAAGCGGATAGTTATTGCTTTATTAAGTCACGAACGCACAGTTCAGTTTAAACATATGGATGATTCATTTTATAAAGATGGAGTTAAAATGCCTTCAGGCACATCTATTGGTATTTCACCAACAACGCAGAAAGATTGGAAAATTAGAATTCCAACATTTGTAGGAATGTTTGAACCTACAATCTGCTTAACGTTTTGGGACAACAAAAATGTTGCCGACCCAAATGCGTCACCAGAGAAACACTCATCGTTGGGAGAGCGAGGAAACTTGATTACAAGCATTTCTGCTCAACCGGGCAGCAGCCCGTGGGCTAAAGGTTTCGACTTTGCTCTAGAAAGGCGTATTTATGTATTTCTGGTGTAAATATTCGTGTCAAAGTCCGTCGAGTCTGGGGAAGGGGAGGTGCTTACTGAGTGAGCGAAGCGAAGCAAACGAAAATCAGCATTTGTTAGCCAGTGTGTGCAAAAAAATATAGACGGATAGACGCCTTCTGCAACAACCATATGAGAGAGCAAGCCGTAACAACCGCTAAAGGTTCTGTCGTTGTTGTCTTCGTATATGTCAGAGGAAACAATGCTGCACCGCGGTTTATACTACCGATCACTGGATGGCAGCACAGTCGTCGTCAACACCGCTACAATGTGACTTTGCAATATGACTACAAGTACTAATTGTATTGTATTGTATCAAGTGTGCTTTGTCGTTGCAGACTTGCAGCGAAATTACAGACTGCATTACCAGAGCCAAAGCCACCCACCAACTAACTGAAGCCACCAACAACAGTTAATAAAAGTGTGTTAAACTCATTTCACCACGCCACGTTTCTTTTCTTTCATTTACGGTGGAAATATTCATATGAAAGTGCATGGAGTCCGGGTCAGGGGAAGCGATTGTGGGAGCGAAGTGAACAGTGTCCCCAAACTGAAAACTTAACTTTTAACGGATAAAACAATGCTTCACTTATATACAACAATATTAGTCCGCTGGCTAAAGGTTGTGTCGTTGTACACCATTAAAATTAAAGGATTACTGAAACTCGGTTCAATATTGAACAAAAAAGACAAAGCCGGCAAGCTAAACATTTACACTTTGCTGTACAAAGGCGTATTTATTTGTTTCAGGTGTACAAAGGTGTATTCCTTTCATTTTCGGAGGAGAGATTCATATGTAATGTAAGTGTTTGGACTCCGGAACAAGGGATGCACTGAATGAGGGAGTGAAGCGAACGAAAATCATCGTTTGCTAGCCAGTGCGGGATACACGCACTCCGTAACAAACACATGAGGAACGAAATCGTCCCAGTGTTTTAAACGATGCATCAAACACCTAGTCCAGAAATACAGACAAGAGTATTCCAACCTGAAAACGGCGAATTTCCTGTACATCTTGCTCACAGTCTTGTTAACACAACTCCCCCAGGTATTATTCCAGTTATGTGCATAAATCTTAATGGATTTGACGTAGAACTAAAAACGGGTATGATCCTAGGTACGTACACGACAGCTATTATCGAGTATGAGGACGACGCTTCCTTAGTTTCGTCAAATTCAAATTTGCCCACCTCAAGTCCCATTGAGAAATCTCAAACCGCAAGTCCCATCGAGGTGGTATCTCAAATCTCAAGTCCCATCGAGACTTCCCAAAAGCAATCCAAATCGAGTGAAAGCTCATCGGAGGTGCCAGTTAGTAGCCTAACTGATGCTCCCAAGCCGTAATCCAAGGCAGAACTCGATGCGGAATGGGAAATTTTAAAACATAGGTTTACGTTTCCGGATTTAAACAGGGAGGAAACGGGAGAATTTCTAGATATGCTTAGAAATCATAAAGATTCATTTTCTAAAAACGATTTTGACTTAGGATGTTATGAGGGATATGAAGTTTGTTTAGATACTGGCGAATCACAACCAGTAAGTTCTAAAATGTACCGAGTTCCATTTCACCAATGTGAATTATTGGATAAATACATTGACGAAATGCAGAGAGTAGGAATAATTCAAGAAGGAAAGTCAGGATGGTTATCTTCTTGTCTAATGATAAAGAGAAGGCCAACTGGTTATCGCGTAGTCGTAGATTTACGCGGCTTGAATTCTGTCGTTGAAAGTGTAATTGTTCCAATACCTACTGTGACAGAAAGTATGGCTCACCTTAGCGGAGCTAGGTATTTTACACGCTTAGACTTTAAGTTTGGATTTTATCAACTTAAATTAGCGGAATCTGCTAAACCTAAAACGTGCTTCTCTGCTAACTCTATGACCTATTTCTTTAACCGGCTCCCAATGGGCCTTAAAACAGCGCCTGCGCACTTCCAATGTTGTGCACAACAAATATTTGCAGACGTGCTAGGAGCCTATTGTACCGTCTATCTTGACGATTGTCTCCTGAGTAGTCCAGATCTTAAAACTCACATCAGTCATGTGAATCGAGCACTAGAACTAGTGGCTCGCTTAGGACTAAAACTCCCCATGTGTCAATCTCATATAAGATCTTACAAGTTCCTGTAGCTTCTTATAATTGCTTATGGATTTCTACAAGATTGACTAAGATTTTGCAGAGTTAGTAAGATCCTATGTAGGATCTTAAGACTTCCTTTACCTATTTAGGATCCTGCTAGGATCTTATCCTATTTCAAGTAAGACGTACAGGACACTCGCAGGAATAGTAAGATCTTGCAGATCAGTAAGATCCAGAACAGGATCTTGAGGATTCTTAGTTTAGAATCCTATCAGAATGTTAACACATTACAAACTAATATGTTTGCTAGAAGCATGTGAAAGGTGATAGAAATACAGTAGGACACATGATTTTTAAACAGAAATATCGGTTCAGCATGACTTCGTTGTACTTCAAATTTTTTACGTAAGAGCATTGCTCATGTCAATAAAATCACTAATTTTTTCTTTGACATTTTAAATTTTCAGCAAAACCAGTAAAAGCTTTTAGATAATAGTTGAAGCTTAACAGGCAAGAGTGTTAAAATTTACACCGGCAATTTTTAACCAAAGTTTATTATAGTATTTTCCTTTACAGAGTTCAAAATAATGGTGTAAATTATTTTTTACACTGACTGTGGCTGCCGAGATAACAGCTTTATGTGATGTAGACTCAATCAGTAAAATACTCCCAAATCCCTAGATTCACAATTCTGAGAATAGTAGAAACGTTTTTCCCATCAATAGAGGAACTTTTAGGCCACGCCCCAAGCAGAAGTTGAAAAAAAAATCAGTTTCATAATGTGTACCAAAATTACATGAGCAAGAACAGATGAGTAATCAGAGTGGTCAGCAACCAGCCAGTGGACATTGGATCAAAATCATGCAATCAACTAAAGTAATGGGTCTTTAGGAAAATAGTCTACAAAGTCGTCTGATGATGTCAAAAGTTGAAGAACGCTTGAAATGAAACCCAGATCAGAAAACAGAAATGAACTGGTATGATGTTTA
>JAHWFP010021511.1:0-34883 GCA_023313725.1 Lithobius niger | reverse complement strand
TAGGATTTTATGAAAGGTGGGGATCTATTCTTTCCATCAATCCTAACTGAAATTGTTTAACTTAGATAGGGACCGTTCTACGCTCATTTGAAGGTGAAGAGATAATGGCGTAGTGGCGAAAGCGTATGGTGATTTTCGAATTTACAGTGCTCTTGCGACCCCTATAATAGGCCAGAATGGACAAGCTTAGGATTTTCTGAAAGGTGGGGATCTATTCTTTCCATCAATTCTAACCGAAATTGTTTAACTTAGATACGCACCGTTCTACGCTCATTTAAAGGTAAGAGATAACGGCACTGTGGTGAAAGCGTATGGTGATTTTCGAATTTACAGTACTGTTGCGACCCCTCTAATAACCCGAAATGGATAAGCTAAGGATATTCTGAAAGGTGGGATCTATTCTTTCCATCAATCCTAACCGAAATTGTTTTACTTAGATAGGGACCGTTCTGCGCTTATGTAACGGTGAAGAGATAACGGCGTAGTGGCGAAAGCGTATGGTGATTTTCGAACTCACAGTGCTCTTGCGACCCCTCTAATAGCCCAAAATGGACAAGCTTAGGATTTTCTGAAAGGTGGGGATCTATTCTTTCCATCAATCCTAACCGAAATTGTTAAACGTAGATAGGGACCGTTCTGTGCTCATTTAACGGTGAAGAGATAACGGCTTAGTGGCGAAAGCGTATGGTGATTTTCGAATTCACAGTGCTCTTGCGACCCCTTTAAAACCCGAAATGGACAGCAATCCTAACCGAAATTGTTTAACTTAGATAGGGACCGTCCTACGCCTATTGTAAGGTGTAGCTGTAATTGGTGTATTGGCTACTTCGAAATTCAAAGTACGATTGGAATGCGTATATTTGTATTTGTACGTAAGCTAAACAATTTCGGTTAGGATTGATGGAAAGAATCGATCCACACCTTTCATAATATCCTAAGCTTGTCCATTTCGGTCTATCAGAGCATTGAAAATGTCACATGGTCTACTGTGAAAATTCATTTCAAAGTTGAAAAATCACCTTATATCAACGCTTATTCTCACAATCACACGAAAAGAGCACAATACGCACAAAATCACAATACGCTTTTGCACCACGCCGTTATCTCTTCACCATTAAATGAGCGTAGAATGGTCCCTATCTAAGTTAAACAATTTCGGTTAGGATTGATGGAAAGAATAGATCCCCACCATTCAGAAAATCCTTATCTTGTCCATTTTGGGCTATTGGAGGGGTCGCAACAGCACTGTGAATTCGAAAATCACCATACACTTTTGCTACAACGCCGTTATCTCTTCACCTTTAAATGAGCGTAGAACGGTCCGTATCTAAGTTAAACAATTTCGGTTAGGATTGATGGAAAGAATAGATCCCCACCTTTCAGAAAATCCTTAGCTTGTCCATTTCGGGCTATTAGAGGGTCGCAAGAGCACTGTGAATTCGAAAATCACCATACACTTTCGCCACAACGCCGTTATTTCTTCACCTTTAAATCAGCGTAGAACGGTCCGTATCTAAGTTAAACAATTTCGGTCAGGATTGATGGAAAGAATAGATCCCCACCTTTCAGAAAATCCTTAGCTTGTCCATATCGTGCAATTACAGGGCTCGCAAGAGCATTTTGAACACAAATATCCCTAGAACAACCCATTGAAAAAAAGAGCGTTTGCGCTAAATAAGGGTAATATACTTTAAATACGATTTTGTGGTTCAAGGGTTGTTTTAACGTAAAAAATGATTACCACCTTGTCCATCCAGAATTGTGTGCTGAACGTTTTCGCTTCACATTGTGCTTTTGATTTGTTGACGGTTAATGAGTTATAGCCAAAAAACTGTATTTTTCCGGCCGCTATTTTGAATTTATGACGTCAGCATGTGAAATGCAGTGTGGTTCCATAGCTTATCTTGTTTTGTATATTAATACCATCATTCGTGATGATTGTATCATTTGTATCACAAAGTGCACGATTATAGTGCTAAGCCGCCCTACTATTAGTTTATTTAATAATTTCGTAATTCACTTTTTACTTTACAACAAATATTTATACATTTTAATGTTTCAGGTAGTTGATTAAAATAAATTTGCAATAAAATTCCTGCCTCATTTTGCCATAGTAGTTTCTCCATAGAGGTGTTTTTAGTTTTGTGCATCTAAGTTTGGAGTTTTGTTTCACAGTTTCGTGTTCCCTTTTTAGTTTAAAATAGTTTTTAATTAGTGTCACATACATAATTATTCCATTCATATTCAATATACTATTTTCTTTTATGAGGTGGGCAGTTTTTATTTTTTTGCTATTCTGGAGCAATATTCTTATTATTTTGTTTTGTACTTTCTGTAGTCTCAGTAATACTGTTTTTTTTTTAGCTTTTTCGTAAATTTCAATTCCTTATCTTATTACTGATTCAATTAGTGCATTATAAATTAGTTTTTTTTTGTTTTTTGTACTAATTATATTTTTTAAATGGTAAAACTTTGGCATCATTTGGTTAATTTTTTTAATGATTGTTGCTACATGTTTATCAAATTTCCAGTGGTTATCAATTTTTTTATTCCTAAATATTTTGCTGAAGTTGCTTTTTTAATGTAAATGTAGTTTTAGGTTCATTTTTGTCATGTTATAGTTTTATTTGTAAATTATCTTCAATGTTGACGTGTGGTGGTTTAATATCTGATTGGACAGTTTTATCTTCACTAATATAAACTTCGTTGTTTATGCACCAGTGTTGAATTTTGTTAAAACTAGTCTGTAACTTATTTATCATGTTTTGGTAATTATAGTCCATTTCTAGTTTACTCACGTCATCGGCAAAAAGAACAAGGTTTATATCATGTGCTAGGTCATTAATATGTAACAGAAAAAGTATAGGTCCCAATACAGATCACTGAGACACGCCAGAATTATTAGTAAGTTTATCACTGTAGCTATTTCCAATTTTTGTAATACTTCCTCGATTTGAAAGATAATCTTTTAAAATATTCAGTATTTTACCTCTAAATCCATACTTTTGAAGTTTTTTTTTATTAAGATAGCCCTAGAAATCGCATCAAACGCTTTTTGTTGATCAGTTAGGATTAAACCCACATATTTACCATCATTTAGGGCACCTGTGATGGCTTCATTAAAAAAATTTCTGGAATGAAGGATAACAGTCCAGTAAAAGTTCAGAGACATGGTTTGAACCATGCAAAGTTGTATGTCCAACTACAAGTCTCCTGCTCCCCCCCCCCTCCACCCCATATGTCCAAGTTTTATTTTTGGGCAAAGTTCAAGGAACCGCTGCTTTTTGCTGGTCATTCTTTACAATAGAATAAAATATTTACAATAGAATAAAATACCGGGGAAAATACTCGGAGAATTACTAAGTGACTACTAAACCTAAAAAGGTTCGCGAATTTCTTGGCGCAGCGGGTTGCCACAGGTACATCCCTGAATTCGCAAAAATCGCTGTTCCACTTAGGCGATTGACGAGAAATAATTGTACGTTTATTTTGGATAGCACAGCAGACAAGGCCTTCAGAAATTTGAGAACAGCTTTGGCGCAAGCAACCACATTAAAACATTGGGATTTCTCAAAATCGTTATATTTAGAAATGGATGCTTCGAATATTGCTTTAGGCAGATGTTAGAGCCAGATACATGGCGTTATCCACTTGCATATTATATATCCCTAGATTTTAGTGATTATACATGCTGTGGGTAATTTCCATACTTATTTACTCAGAAAAACTTTTTGCCGACAGATCATCTCTCAACTTGTTCTTTATATTGTGCAACAAGTTTGCGACCGTGTAAAGTTGGTTTACCCAAAAAAAAAACAAGATTGGAGAGGATACCCGGACTCCAACTATTAAAAACCTCGGCGAAACACCATTGTTCTGCAGCAAACACTTTTTTTCTTAAAGTTCTCACTTCAAGTCCCCCCTCCCCTATCCTCCAAAAGACCTCGGTGTTCTGTCAAGGATTTCTCTGGAAATTATGGATCAAATCGACCCCAGTTTTCATGGCTTAATAGCCCTGCATCCAAGCTTTATTCCTACGGAAACAGAACTCTAAAATTCCTTCTGTTCTTCCACTACAGCCATTTGAAAAAGTGTTAAAACTGAGCCGTAGCACTCACAACTTCCGGTCGCCGTAATTCCAAAACTCTGTACATATGTATTTATTTCTTGCCATTTTTTTTAGGCATAAAGCCTAACACTAGCTTAGTTGTGTTAATAGGAGGGTCTGTCAAACGGCACTTAACCTCACATACATGTTGGATACAGACATTTTAGTACGATATTTTTTTTTTATCTGACCATCGCAAATGCCATGAAAAATGTCCGTCTACCTCAAAACTTTTCTCTGCTGAGAAATTATAAACTTATTTCTAGTTGCCTTGAAAATATCATTACCTTTTTTATAGCATTGTCCTTCTCAAAATGCTGTTCAATCTAGAGAAATTAAATCGAAGATGTCCTGCCGTGTTGCTACCTACGGCGCCGCCTCCTTCATATAAAAGTCGATGCGGAGTGGCTTTGCTTACCTTTTCTTCTCGCTCGATTCCTACGGTAACCTCGGTTCCGATGCCGCGAACGAAAGGAACCCCCACGGACGGTTCCCTATCCCGCACTCCTCGTTCCGCATCTCCACAGGTTCCACCTGTATCGGACAACGTCGAGATCCTCGAACTTAACTACGGACCAGGATTCTTTGGAACACCTAGTTACGCCTTCGAATCCATTCCCTTTCCGAACCTTCGCTTCCCATAGCTTGCGAAACCGCAGCTACGTCCCCGATTCCCTGCAGCCAACCTCCTCCGGTACAGGATCTGTGATCCCTCTCCGAGGAACTTTCTCGCACTAAGAAACGTTATGCTTGTCTCAAGCTTCAACTTAAGGCCCGGAAGATCGCTGCCAGGTTGGCCTCCTTCGTCGGTCCGCAACTACAGCCTCTTGATTTATCCTCTCATTCCTCCCAACGTTTGGTGACGGGACAATCTGCTACCCGGAGGACCGATGAACCACTCACTTCATCTCAAGTACACGACATGATGGATTCCTCCCTTCGGAACTTTCAATACAAACTACCTGTATCAGAGTACACGTAATCCTGGCTAGCTTCGGTCCCTAAACGACACCGAACCTCCACAGACGAAGCAGGCCCTTCAAACGCACCTGTCGATCCGCATCCCATTATGCCGGTTCCGCTGCCGATTCCGCCTAAACCTCCCGCAAGCGTAGATCGATTCCTACTACTCCCCGGACCCATCTATATCGGACCTACCTGACCCCCCGTTCCAAGGGGATCCTGATCCTTCAGAGATTCCGCTCCCTGAATTGTTCAAAACAGTCGAAGGAATCATCCCGGACTGCTTCCTGTACAAACCCTCCCCCAACTCAGACCCGGTATCCAAGAACCGAGGCCTCGCAACTGGCTTTGGCTTTGGTCTCCGTGACCAATTCCCGCATCAACCACCATTATTGGGACAATCCACAACGCTTCTTACCACACTACTAGGGACCAGTGGCGCCCTCCTTGGCAACGGATCGCCCCTAGAACTGGATAAGGATCCACCTCCACCTTGATCAGGCCGCGAGAATTACTTCTTCCGTCCCATTGGAGAAGGAACGGCCAACCCAAGAAACTTTGACACCTATGCTCAGTCGAAATTTCTGCAGGGTTCGTACCATTTCGGCTGAATGGTTTTCAAGGACTTGTAAGGACTTTTTTCGAGGACTTGTAAAGATTTGTAAGTACCAAAAGTCAAGCACTCCAGATCTCTCTGAGAAGTTCTGCTGCCCACTTGCGTAAAATTTAGTTTTTCATGAAGCGGTAGTAAAGGACACCATTATAGGTCTAATTTTTTATAGATATTTTCGGTTGGGTTATATTGAAAATTGTCTGCAATTTCAAGTTATATCCCAGATAACGACATAAAAGTCACGAAACAGTCGTCACAATAGTTTGCTCTTAGCTCTGTTCCCAGTGTCTTTTAGAACAAGAAAAAAAACTACGCGATGTTAACAAGTAATAAATACTACACAATTCGCGGACAAAAAAGGGTTGCGTTGAATCAGACTGCGTCATGCTTGTCCACCTAAATATGCCTTCTACTGTACATATTTAGGCATATTATGTATATTATAATATTCAGTACATACGTAATACCCACTTTGTACTCCGCCATGCCAGACACTGGTAGAACGTCCTTACAGTATCACCAAATTAATGTCTCGTGCTGACTGTAGTCACGGCCATGAAAAACTAGGGCAAGCTAACCTGAACAAAACTTCTAATGAAACGATTACTATGAGAGCTTGGTAGGTATTGTATAGTATGGTATAGTATAGTAGTAGTATAGTAGTAGTAGTATAGTATAGTATAGTATAGTATATTAACTATTGGCAGTTTAGCCGCATGGCAGAAGGGGGATGGTTTCCTAACGGCGAATCCGTTTTGTGTTTAGTGAATTGGTTTATAAACTGAAGCTTTGTGAAAAACTCGCACTGCACTCTGATCATTTGCTTGATCGGTTTAGATGTGGAATGTCTGTGAGCAGCATAAATAAGAGTAGCAGAATGAAAGCTTTTCGAGCGCAGCGAGACGACGCGGAATGAGCGAGCGAAGTGAGCGACTCCGCTAGTAACGACTTATAAGGTTTGTAAGCACTGGTACGAACCCTGTTTCTGACTGCTGACAACGAGTTGTAATAGCTCTACCTCCCTCGCCGGGCCGTGGTTCCCATTTTTGTCCTACGCGACAACGACTGGCTTGGTCTCCGTGCTGCATCCCAAGCCGATGTTCTCAGTACTGCAGCCAACGCACTTTGTGAAAGACTCTACTCGTCAACTAACGTTCCTCATTAATCAAGTCTTTAGGAAAAGTTGCTTCTTAACCTACCATGCCATGAACTGGTTTACTAGGGCTCTTTTTCTTTCCACACTCCTGCGAGAAGTAGCCTTAAACACTGCACCAAATCTCCACAATTCTACCCACCATCTTCTCCGGAATCAATCGATCCATGAATCGGAATCCCTGTTCCCAGGACTAATCCCCAAGGTGGCCCCACATTTGGACATCTCTCGAATCCTCGTTATAACAGGAATTGCCAAATTTGTCGTCAACGTTCCACCCCGACTCCCAAGCCAGATCCACCTAAGGGCGATTGGAATAATACCAAAATACCAGACCCAACTCCACCTCCGCCTCTTCGTTCCGTGTCGCCCTTTCCATCCCGATCCCAGGGACGTAGACGTGGTCATTCCCTGGGCCATTCCTCCACCCCAGACAGGAGACAAAGATCCTCCTCTCGTTCCCGCACCAGGGGACGTGACAATTAGTGACATTCTACCTCCCCCACAAGAAGTGGGTGGTTGTCTTCGGTTCCATACCAAAGCTTGGCAGAAGGTGACCTCCGATCCTATGATTCTCTCAATTATTTTAAACGGCGTCAAGCCAAAGTTTTCACGAAAACCCACGGTGCAAAACCCACCTTGGGAACTGGAAGCTCCAGCCCACATTCCGCTTCCAAAAGAAATCACTATCCTCCTTCAAAAAGAAGCAATTCGTGTTGTGTTATCTCCGTTCATCCCAAGTTTCTACAGCAGCATCTTTCTTTGCGGGAAAAAATCAGGCGGAACCCGTCTCATTTTCAATTTGAATCCTCTAAATCAGTTTCTTCTCAATCCGCACTTTCAAATGGAAACGCTATCTTCCATCTGATACTCTTTACGACCCAAAGACTGGACGGTCTCCCTGGATATCGCGGACGCATACCTTCACATCCCGCTTCATGCATCTGTCCGCCACCTATTCCGGTCTCTACTCTACGGAACCGTATACTCCGTATAGTTCCTCTGCCTTCCATTCGGCCTGAACACTGCCTACGCATCTTTACCATGGTCGTAAACCACGCCCAGTTCTTGCCCATCTCCACCAGTAAGGCATTCATATCCATGCCTTTCTCGACGACTGTCTCCTTCGTCACCCGATCCTTTGACACTTTCCGACAATTTACACGCCGTTGTGTCTCTTTTTTTCATCGCCTGAGGCTAGGCATAAACTTTCCAAAATATCGTGTTCAGCCCACCCAAGCCTTCATCTTCCTATTAGTATTCTTCGACCTATTCAAGTTATGCTCTCGTCGCGGCAGGTGGATGGCTCGACCGTTACCGTTCCGCCCTTTGGGGCAACCCACAGACAGCCATAAACCTACCACCTTGAAGACTCAATCGTTCCTTCCCCACCAAAACCTTCACATGGTGGATGGACATCCTCAACCTAATGGCCACGGTTCCCCTTCACGAACCGTTCCCACAAATTCACCTGTTCACAGATGCATCTTAGACAGGATGGGGAGCCCACATCGACAGCCTCACCATCTCTGGCACATGGCCGAATGTTACGACGGAGCACATCGATCATTTAGAACTCCAAGCAGTCTTTCTAGGACTCCAACATTGCCAAGATCATGTTACAGGACGCATAGTACAAGTCCGCGTGGACAACACAACAGCTGTTGCTTACCTCCGGAAAAGAGGTGAAACACACTCTCTATTCCTCCATCACATCACCTTTTAAATTTGTCAACTATGCATTCACCTCCGTGTCTGTCTTTTGCGACTCCACATTCCGGGACCACTGAATGTGAATGCCGATTCCCTTTCTCACCGGAAACCACCCACCAGCGAATGGACTCTACACTCAACCATTTGTTCCAGCCTATTCCACCTGTGGAATCGGTCGATGGTCGACCTCTTTACCACGAAGTACAATGCCAGGCTTCCCCTATTTGTCAGTCCACTACCAGATCCCCGAGCTTGGGCCGTAGATGCATTGACACTAGATTGGAACCAACCATATGCGCCTTCCCCCCCGCCTTGCTCCTGAACCTCTTGTCAAAATCGCCAACTCTCAGGGTCGATTCCTCCTAATCGCACCGAATTGGTTCCCGTTGCTTCTCAGTCTCCTGGTCGATTCCCCTCGCCGCCTACCGAGCCAACTGGACCTCCTGTCCCATTGCAAAGGAACGATCCTACACCCGAACCACCAAGCGTTACGACTTCATGGGTGGCTACTATCGTTCAGCTTCGCCGAGCAACTGGCATTTTTAATTGCCGACGAAAATATATATTACCTGTTTTTCAAATAGGGTTTCCTCCTTCAGAGCTTGGTTGATTCCCTAGAAGCTTTTGGAGCTCGTATCCCAGCCGGACTTGTACCTTCTGCGCATGCGCAGGTTTGGGTCGTCTATATAATAACGGCGCAGCCGTCCGTTCGGCATCATTTCTCCTAGGGCGTTCACGTCGTCGTGACAGTCTTGAGCTCCCCATCGTCGATTCCGGTTCCCTGATCCTCGGCCGTTCCGGCCATCCACGGCGTTCTTGTCAACAGGAACGCGGTCGCCTGCCACGATTCTGTAACGGTTCCTGTCCCCTTGCCGTCTATTGATGTTGAGTTGCAACTTATCGATTCCGGTCTCCTTCCTCCAGCGGTTTAACGTTCCGCCTTTTTTCCCTCACCTCCCCAGCAACCCTCGGTCCGTACCTGGGGAAAGGGGAGGGTGGGGGGGGGGAACTGTCGTCTACTTCCACACAAGAATCAATACCCATTAGATTCCCGATCCTCCCTTCGCACGGATCATAGCAACGATTCAACTGGCAACCATGCCTTTGGTTCCTTGACGCCCTCGGTTCCTTGACACGACTCAGTTTCGTTTAACAGCAACCGTCTTTATCATAAATCCGCCTAGACGGCATCCATTGGACATTGCTCCGCCAGACATCTCTAGAATGCACATTCCTCCTGTTACCCCTCGATCCCCGCCTTGGCCTGTGACCGGGGGGGGGAGGAAGGAGGCATTCGCACCAGCGGAATGGCAGCATCACATTCCACGCGCACCTCCTACCAGACCTCGATCCGTCACAAATGCAGACCTCTTCATCCCAATAACATCACGACCCCACTGTGCATGTTGCTGCGCAGCCTCCTTCATTTATACAATTCTGCATAGTTGTAATTCGGCCATTCACATCAAGGATCCGCCGTGCTCGCCCCGTTGGCAATACCTATTGGAACACTCTTTTGCGGTTTCTGCCTGAAGATATCCCTCCGCATCATCACCCTACTGCACATTCTCCTGCGCAACCTCTGTCATTTATATGCTTAGACAGAGCAGTTCGGCGGCTCTTCCTTATCTACCCATCACCTTGGGTAGAGGTTCCTCATCTGCACTCTGGCCCACGTTCCTCGATCTTCCCCAATACTCAGTCTGGTCCCACGTTCCGCTATGGCACGGACATGGGAACCACCACAGGAAGGACAGGTTCACCTTCTTTCCTCACCTGCCTTCTTGTTGGTGTTTCTGTTCCAGTAATCCCGATTTCTCCCTTCCACAGTTAACATCTTTCTTCTTCATGGCGTGTGCTGTTTACATCACTCTGCGGATGATTCCGGTTCCCTGGTCTTCGGACCATTCCGGTCGTCCACAGCGTTACTGCGTTCCTACCAAAAGAAACGCGGTCGCCTGCCACGGTTCCGTCTCGGTTCCCAACGAACTATATAGTCACTGCTCCTCCACCTTTGGGATCTGGACAGCGACGGACGGGCTACACGGTTCCACAGCCCAGGATTACCTGATCACCCCGGACAATGAACTGCCGTTCCCCGGTTGTCCGTTCCCTTCAGACTCGGCAGCCACTTAAGCCACCTTCTGCAATATTCCCGGCCTTCATTACCGCATTCCCTGTGAAGTCACCCGGCGGTTCGTTCCAGCGACAGTCGCTCCACCTTCGGTTACGTTCCTGGCATCTCTCCAACAGCATTACCTGCACAATAAACGAACCTTTGTAAACAGGGATAGACGCTTCATTCATCACTGGGTCCTATTGTCGACGATTCCTGTTAGGACCACGCCACTTATCCGCCTGCTCCCTCCAGGCTGTGTGTTTTCTTGTAATGGTAGTAAGCCTTCTCGACTGCTGCATCGATCCCACCATTGTTTGGCGACCACGACTGCTGGGCCGGAACCGGGCCCCAGCATCCAGCCTGGGCCCTTTGGCAACCACAATTCGTCCACCACGACTCTTCTCGCGACTGTCTGCTGCTATGACGATTCCAGTCCATATCTACGGGCGGATTCACGATTCCGTCTTCCCATCGGTTCCCCGCATTCCTCGGTACCGGACCGGGTGAAAGGGGGAACCATTGGACACTTCCACTAGTATTTAGGCTCTGTACTACTCCGCTTCCAGGGGAACCCCTGGTTTTCAATCCGACGGCTGCTGTCGTCCGACTCAACACAATGATCCAAATCGGAATTGGAGCGGTGTAGACTGGTTCCAAGGTGCTCTCAATCTTGCACTGCGTCTGGTGTACTCTTCTAGCGGTTTTTATAGTAATTGGGTGGCTGTTTTTACTTTCGCGGAAAACAAGCCTGCTCTGTACAGACCGGGAGTAGGGAACTCGGATGCCTGAGCATGCTAACTATTTACTATATCTCCAATAATGGTTACGGCTGGCACCAGGTGGGTTTAATAGCGAATCCTGGTTCTAGGGCAGTTAATTGACTAGCGCTACAAACCTGCTATTAATCGACAAATAATAAAAACATTGGCATTTACTCTTGGTTTAATGACAACTTATTATTTACATTTAAATTACATGAATGTTCAGGATAGTTTACATAAAAACTTCAGACTTATAAGTTTGAGTGAAACTTTAAAAGACAGTAGGCTTTACATTAAAGCAGTTCGAGTTTCAATAAAAATCAACAATATTAAACTCCCAAGATTTACAATAAATCGGCAATAATTTACTTCACAGAGAAAGCAATCGAATTTTGAATTGAATCAAAGTTTGTTTGTCCTACCAGAACTTTACATAAAAAGCAAGTATCCTGCAATACTTTTTAGTAATCCAACACCCCACTACCTGCAAGCTAACAGAGCTCCGTCACTGAAGGCCTAACTGCTTCATTGTTACTAAAGTAGTTGGTGAAAACTGTTACCGTTTACAACGAGTTAGAGAGAGAAAAAATTTTTTAGTTTTTAAAACATATAAAGCTGGGTTTTTAGTAAGAGTCCCGTGTTACTCTTAAGTATGCAAAGAGAAACTACCTAAAGCCTAACTCTCTGCAAGAGGGGCAGACTGGCAATAGTGCCCCAACGGCCATTGGCCGGTGGGCCAACTGGCTGGGGGCCACTTAAGAAGTTCTTTTTTTACATTTTAGTAAAAAAAATTAATACTCCCTTTTTGGTGGGAAAAGGTTTTGCCCTTTTGTTTAACAAAAATTTTTTGTACGAAAATGGGTGTGGGGAAATATTACCCTGAATCAAGGGGGACAAAATGAAAAGGGAGCTTGTCGATTTCAAAATGTGGACTCTTTTCTCCAACACACCTAAAGTTCTTTTGGACAAACTGAATAAAAGGTTTCGCCTTTTGTTAAGGGTTAATTAAGCGTAATTATTTTTCATTACAGAAACAATACAGCTAATTAATTATATGCATAATTTCATAAATATCATACATTTATTAAATGCATGAATCAAATATTACTCATGCTAGACCAAAAATGGCTCCAGCGACTAATATACAGAAGGGGCCTGTTTCAAAGAAGACCGGAACTGTGTACATTCCTTTGTAAATTGAACCAGCGTAATTACAGCTATTGTTAAGTTGAGGAGATGGCATTTCTAACTACGACATTATTTACGACTCAATCAGCAAAGCGTAGAATTTCCAGAAGGTTCCAATTAGTTTGGAACGTCATCCATGATCAAACACGATCCTAATCACAACAGTTAAATTATTGCACAAAGATCTGCAGGTGACAGTTCATTAACGCGGCGAGCTACTCAAGCGCACAATACCAAGAATCAGCTGATGCGCTTCGAAAGCGACAATACAATGAATGACAAGCGCAACGGTACCTAAATTACTTTTAGGACCTGCAACTGTCAAGACACGCAATTTCTATTCAGTACACTAATCAATCAAATAGATTGCTAAGCGATAACGCACTAGTATTTAAGCGGACTTCAGGAATGCGGCATTATCATTCAACTTTTAAGGGTTAACACGTTGCCACCATTCTCTTAGTCCTGCAGTTCACGGATGCCTTGAGCCGTGCCGCGCACCCGACGTACAGTGCCGGGAGACGGGAAGCCGAGTAACGAACGTCAGCTACGACGGAGCTTCACAGGAGCTAAGTATCATTCCGTATCATTAACAACAATATTGTTGTACTTGATTGATAGTAAGCCGAGTGCTTAATCCTTTAACGCCGACCATTATTAATTATCCTTTATTGGGAATTATTCCAAATGCAACCAAAGTAAGAATGCCAATTGCCAACTATTGTTGATTTAATGTAACCAAACCGATCTCGAAATACAATCCTTAT
Source organism: Lithobius niger (assembly GCA_023313725.1). Taxonomy (NCBI): domain Eukaryota; kingdom Metazoa; phylum Arthropoda; class Chilopoda; order Lithobiomorpha; family Lithobiidae; genus Lithobius; species Lithobius niger. The sequence continues at coordinate 21,498 of JAHWFP010021511.1, read as the reverse complement.
AATTCGATTATTGACCAGTGTAGTCCATATTTTGTACAAAGGAGAGTAGATTAAAGGCCCAAAATATTATTGAATTATTGCTTATCATTACGCCTCCCTTTTCAAGTGCCATATTCATGTGTTATACTTAGGTTAAATACAACTGATCCATCCTGACAACATTGGTTTATTTTAGGACAATTGCTCACTAGAATAGATCATTACAATGGTCTTCATAAGTACGATTCAAAATTTTCCGGAGATAAAAACAGTAGAAATATTTTCCAAAACATTTCAGTTGTGTTTGAACCAATTTAAAAAAAGGGTCATTATTTCAAATAATTGGCAATTTTATTGTGTTTAAACTTGGAATTCAGGTTGAAAATAATTTTTTCAAGGGAAACCAATGATCGTTGTTTGAAATTTAAAGATTGCTAGTTGGTTACAAACAGTTTTGCATTAAGATTGCAGGAAAATTTTAGTAGCCTACCTTCACGAGGCATAGCGTTGACAAGTTTTGTTGAAAGACAACAGTGTTGATTTTGTTGGATTTTAGTGTTTATTTTGTGGTAAATAACAAATTGGCATATTGGCTATTGCAGAATACGTTCAGTATTGCGTATTATGTATGTTTAAAGGCTAAGTACATTTTAAAGGACCCATATAATCTTTTTTTAAACCAGAAATTGGACATTTTAAGCAATTTTGACTGATTTAGGCCTATAAATTCCCTAAATCAAGTGTTATTTGATCTAGTTTACTTTCCACCATAGGGAAAAATTATTTGTGACAGTGTTTCATGATCTACACCAAATTATTGCCCTTATCAGTGTGTTAGCTGCTATATAAGCTTGTTATTTTCCATATTTAAAGGGATTTTCAGTGTTTAACTTGTGGATTGCAGTGATTTTTTTTGTGTGTACTAATTCGGAATATTGAGTTAAAATAAGACTTGTAACTAAATATTGGGTTAGAATCTAGTTTTAAAACATGCCTAAAACTAGACAAAATCGTGCTAAAGGCACTGGGCAGGTTTCTTCAAGGGGTAGACCAATTAGAAAACCCACAAATCGCCTTGATTTTGTAGAATTCACTGCCGGTTCAGTGAATTCTGGATAATCCCAACACCACTCCAGACGTATCTGATTCAGAATCAGACTACACTATTGATACTATAGATGATGTAAATGATGCATTAAATTTACCACCACTTAGACGAGTTCAGCAAATAGGTCAAATCGAAATAGAGGTAATTCTAGAGGTAGAATGCGTTCTATATCCCCACATGATAACCGTGTATCACGGGATTCTCAGGTGCCAAATAATTCTCAGGTAACCTCAAATAACTCCCAAATACCATTGAGTGCTCAGGTTCAGTTAAACCCAAATGTGCAGTTAAATTCAAACGTTCCATTAAATCTAACGGTACCACTAAACCCTCATGTGCCATCGCATTCCCAAACGCAAAATAATGCTCAAATGCCAGTTAACGTTCAAATACCGTTAAATGCTCAATCACAAAATCAGTCTCAGGTTCCACTCACCCCAAATGTAGTAGTAAATTCTCAAATTCCACTGGATAATCATACACCGTTAAATGTTACGCCAAATCATAGTAACGGACAATAGTCAAACGGCGTAGATGAACATTTGGTTCAAAGAATTTTAGACCATACTTTGGCTACATGTTTGCAAGCAAATAATGATAACGTTAGGCTAGCAAGTTAAAATCAGCTCGAAGTGTTAAAACAATTGCGGAGTCATTTCACATCATTCAAAATAGGGATCCACATGAAAAATCTAGACTTTGGGAAGAATTACGGGCATCCAAGAAAGCAATTTTTCCTTTCTCAGGTGACAATTCACTAGACATTTTCACATTTTCATTAATGGTAGAAAATGTACGCACCCTTGATCCTACGTTAAAAGATAACGAGCTGATTTCAGTTGCATGCAGCAAATGCACGGGAGAAGTAGCGATTTTTCTAGCTATGAATCCCCACATTGCTAAATCTCAGAGCAGCATTTAAGGAAATTTTAGTTGATAGATTTGGTTGCGGAGGTGAAGTTATAACCCCATACTTGTTTCACACCATTCGTTTAAACGAAGGTGAAACTATCGAAGCATTTTCAGCCAGGTTAGAGAAAATGGCTTCACAACTTTAGAGAATTAAACCTTCAGATACCCCAGCTCAAAGGGAATTTAAACAAATAGCTAAGGATGATGGTATGCGTTTAGCTTTTCTGCACGCAATGCCACCAGAGATTGAAGCACATATTACTTCACAAATGCACACTTCATTTCGTAACATGTACAACGCAGCTATTTACAAGCATTCAGTTTTGGCAGGTTATCAAGGTAACAACACTAACCCTAAATCCGCTCAGTCAACCGAAGCTGCAGTAGATAAACAAACCTCAAACACGGAAGTAAATAACCTTGCTTTCGGCACAATGCTTGACAAAATAAACTCGTTAGGGAAAGGGATAACTAAACTAAACAACGCCAAACCAAAAATAAACTAGGCTAAAGTTAGTGCTGTTAACCCTAAATTACTCGCAACTAAACAGTGCTATCGATGTTTAGGCTGCGGGCATTTCAAAAATGAATGCCAAACTGAAAGCGAAAACGTGCAACGTTGTAGGCAACGTAACGAGGAACGTTGGGCCACGTCCGACAACTCGCCTAGAAATAAAAATAATTTAGAGGTAGAGGCGGTCGCGGAGGTAACAGATACAGGGGAAATAACCGTGGAAAACGCGGAAACTATTTTTCCGGATTTGGAAACAGGGATTCATTTCAGTTTAACAAGAAAAATAACAACCCTTATGCATTTCAAACTAATAACGGGTATAACAACTTAGGTGACCAGCAAAACCAAAATAATGGCAGTAACAATAACTACGGTAGACAAAATCGGCAAAGGCAAAATAATAACAGTAACCAAAATCAGTTCACAACACGCTATTGAAGTAAACCAGGGAAGCAATTCTAATAAGGGTGATAATGGTTCAAAAAACGAGCTAGTAGCCTGAATATCGACAGGGATTCAGGTCAAGTAAACGCTCAGTTAGAACATCAGTGACGATCAAACTCCACACGTCAGCTCAGTTCAAGCCCAAACACCTGTTAACCAAAATAATGAAGTAACTAGTACTCACATGTTGAAGGTGAAGTGTATTCCTTTGTTTTCAAATGACGTAGCGAACAAATTAATGCCTAAACTGTATTCCGATGCAGAATGGTATCAACAGAAACTTTCTTTACCAGATCGTACATTAGCATTACCACGTTTAGCGTCATATTTTGGTAAAGTTCCTTCAAAACATGTTGTAAGATCGATTCAGAGTAATCGAAATGTCGTAAGTGAATTCACAGAAGCTTTAGAAACGGTTAACGATAAGTACGACCTAACTTGTGATTCGGTAATCGTAACGTTATTCGAGGACGGATTAGATTCCACTAACTTTCACACAGAGTTAAATCCTATGAAAAAATAAACCAATAGTTATTGCTTTATTAGGCAGTGAACGCACAGTCCAATTTAAGCACACGAGCGACACATTTTACAAAGACGGAGTTAAAATGCTTTCAGATAACTATAGGCATCTCGCACACAGCGCAGAAAGATTGAAAAATTCGAATTCCAACAGTTATAGGGGTCACCGAACCTACTATTTGTTTAATGTTTTGGGACAGCAAAAGTACGGGCAAGCACAATCTCTCACCAGCGAAGCACCAAAAGCTGAGCGAGCGAGGAAACTTGCTTACGAGCATTTCAGCTCAAATAGGCAATAGATGGTACACAGAGCCAGAGCACCATCTAGCGTCTGAGATTGACATTATTAAAGCAAACGAAAACCAAAACGAAGCATCGCTTGACTCAGAGCAAACGGAGATTAACACGAACACGGTTCACGTAAACACAGTTCTAAATAACCCTAAGGTTAGATATTCTCGTCCATTTAGTCTTTGATGTTGGAAATAGACCAGAGATATGTTTATTGGACACTGGGTCATCACTTTCGCTAATCACTAATATAGCAGCACAACGTATGCTTAGAAATTTTAGTGTAAAGTGTACTATGCTTACGATGCCGACACCGTTAAGTTTACTTGGTGTAGGAAATAAACAAATCAAAACGGATAGGAAAATAGTAACTACTATAGAGAAATGTGAATTTTCCAGAAATCAGGAATTTGTTATCGTACCGGATGGTTCTTTTGGTAACATTTCAGTGTTATTAGGATACGATTTTCTGTCAAATAAATCAGATGCATTAGTATTAAATTGTCCTGATAATGTTTTAAGCATTGGTGATTTAAAATTCCAAATGTCAGCATTACCAGAGTTAGCTCGTGTTGCTTATAACCAAAATGAGGAAATAATAAATAGAGATAATTACAAGCCTAATCATATTTACGTAGCCACGCTTAACGTAGCTACAGACGAAGAAGGAGAGGATAACCCTAAATCTACATGGAATTGTATGCCTAAACAACAACTCATAGATGTCACAGCCTCTTTATTACGAGACGAGGTAATTCCACCAAATTGTGAGTCCATAATAACCGGAATTTTGCATTTTCCATATCCCGAAATCCAAACAAGAGCGTTCGAACCCGAAAACGGCGAATTTCCTGTACGTTTGGCTCACAGTCTTGTTAATACAACTTCCACAGGTATTATTCCAGTAATGTGTATTAATTTTAATGCTTACGACGTAGAATTAAAATCAGGTACAATACTAGGCACGTACACAACGGCTATTATAGATTACGAGGATGAAACTTCCGTAGATTCGGTAAACGCAAACTTACCCACCACAAGTCCCAATGAGACAGCTCATTCCCCAAGTCCCAATGAGGTAGCTCCAAATCCAAGTCCCAATGAGACAACCCAGAACCTAAGTCCTAATGAGGTAGCTCAAACTGCAAAGCCTATCAAGATTCTCATTTGCAAGCTAAACAGAGTGAAAGCTCATCGGAAGAGAGCTAGGGTACTAGCTGACCCTACCAAGCCTAAATCGAAAGAAGAACTCGATGCGGAATGGAATTTGATGAAACATAAATTTGTATTTCCTGATTTAAATAAGGAAGAAACTGAAGAATTCCTAGATATGTTACGAATTCATCAGGATTCATTTTCCAAAAACGATTTTGATCTTGGATGTTATGAGGGATATGAAGTTTCTATAGATACGGGTATAATTCTCAGCCAATAAGTTCCGAGATGTATCGAGTTCCCTTTCATCAACGTGAATTATTAGATAAATATCTTGACGAAATGCAAAGAGTAGGTATAATCAAAGAAGGAAAATCCGGATGGCTCTCTCCATGTCTCATGATTAAGAGAAGGCCAACTGGTTATCGAGTAGTCGTAGATTTAAGAGAACTCAATTCTGTTGTTGAATCTGTAAGTGTACCAATACCAACTGTGACGGAAAGCATGGCGCACCTAAGTGGCCCTAAGTATTTTACACGTCTAGACTTTTAAGTTCGGATTTTACCAGCTTAAGTTAGCCGAATCAGCTAAAGCTAAAACATGTTTCTCAGCGAATTCTAAAACCTATTTCTTTAACCGGCTCCCAATGGGCCTTAAGACAGTGCCAGCTCACTTCCAGTTCTGCGCACAACAAATATTCGCAGACGTGCTAGGAGCCTATTGTATCGTCTATCTTGACGATTGTCACCTGAGTAGTCCAGATCTTAAAACCCACATCAGTCACGTGAATCGAGCGCTAGAACTAGTCGCTCGTTCCGGACTGAAACTCAGCATTGAAAAATGCGAATTTGCTCGAAAGAAAGTCAAATTCTTAGGTTTTGTGTTAGATGAGAACGGGATAAAACCCGATAGTGATAAAACAAAGCCTATGTAACTGTATCCTACGCCTAAAACACCAAAACAATTTCGTACTGTTCTTGGTATGGTAAATTTCTATAGAAGACACATCTCTTCATTCGCAGAGATGTCACAGGTTTTGTCTAAACTCGCAAGGAAAACTGTAAATTCATATGGGGCTCAGAAGAGGAAACAGCGTTTCAGCAACTAAAGCAGGCTATGGTAAAAGCTGCAACATTAAAGCACCCGGACTTCTCTAAACCCTTTTTCCTAGAAACGAACGCTAGCGGTGTAGCGGTCGGAGGTTGTTTGTCTCAGTACCATGGAGGAATAAACTATCCTCTAGCCTACACTTCCCGAACCCTTACGGAGGCGGAAAGGAAAGCAACAACTACAACGAGGGAAATTTTTAGCAATTATCCATTGTCTCGATTCACTTCATTGATATTTACTAGGTAAGATGTTTTTCTTAACAAGCGATCATTTAGCAATTTGCTATCTTTATTGTGCTTCGTCCCTCCTCCCCCCAAATTAGAAAGAATTTTACTTCAATTGCGTGAATATGAATTCATATTGCGTCATAAATCAGGCCGACTTCTAGCGGTTTCCGATGCACGTTCTCGTATAGATAACCAGTCGCTGCGCTAGGCAGTCAGTTTCCTGACTGGACACGACAACACCTAGCGGCAGAACAGAGAAACGACCTATACCTAGGCGACATCACAAAATGCCTTAAAAATCAGTCCTCAGAGGATCTGATCGACGCTTCAAGTAAAAGAAATATCTTTTACAACGACTGACGGAATTCTGTATAGAATTCGACTAGCTGACCCTTCTAAAGGTCGGATGCATAACCTAGCACAGATGTGTATACCAAAATCTCTATGCAATTGTTGTATTATAGATTACCATTCAACACCAGCTGCCGGACATCGCGGATCTCAAAGAACTAGAGATTTAATAGTACTACATTGTTATTGGCCTAAGATGTATGACGACATCACTCACTACGTTAAGACTTAATCAAGTAAGTCAAGCTTACGTTAGACCTACCAAGCCATTTAAGGCTTAGTTAAGAGCTTACCAACCTCTACAGAGACCAGGTTACTCTTGGAGCCTGGATCTCATCGGACCTTTGAATAGAAGCGTTCATAACAACGTTTATATAATGACCCTAATTGACTATTTCAGTCGTTATGTAATTACAGTCGGAATTCCCGATAAGAAGGCTGAAACTATAGCTAATAAATTGTTCTCTCATCTTATTGCTAGATATGGAGCACCAGTGCAACTAAGGGGAGACAACGGATCGGAGATAAATAATGCTATTGTGGCAAGATTGGCAAATTTGTTCAATATACCCTTACCAGAAATTCCTATTAGATGTCTTAAAAGAAAATCTAATAAGAATCTTATAGGACAGTGGGACATATGTCTATAAGAATTCCTATACATCTTATACAAACTTCTTATTAGATTGTAAAGTGCATACTTATCAGATCATATAAGCTAGTATGATGAGATCTTGTACGTTATTCTTATAAGATCTTATAAGTTAGTCTTATACGATCGTATATGATGCTCTATTGGATCTTATAAGATGTTCTTATAGGATCTTATAGGATGTCCTTATTGGATCTTATAGGATGTCCTTATCGGATCTTAGAGGATGACCTTATTGGATCTTATAGGATGTCCTTATACGATCTTATAGGATGTTTTTATGGGATCTTATATGATGTTCTTATGGGATCTTATAGGATGTTCGTGTGGGATCTTATAAGACATTCTTAGAGGGCCTTATGGGTTATTCTTACGGGAACTGATCGGATATTCCTACGGCAGCTTATAAGATGTTCTTATAGGATGTTATAGTTTATTCTTATGAGATTCCTATCCTAGTCTTATAAGCTATTCTTATTAGATCTTATAAGTAAAGCTATTACAATTAAATAGGTAGTAATAATTTAGCTTGTTAAAATTGTCTGCAAATTTTAGATGCTTAGGTTTTGTAGTGATATAAATAAATAGAATTAGCTATAGTATATATGCGCTGTAGCCATTTTGTTTATTCATATCACTACAATAACTACAGCAAGCATGTTTGCAGCAGATTTTAACACTTGCGGCAACTTACTTTAAAGGGGCAAGAAAAACAGCACTGAATGTTTCATGCCTTACGGTACTAAAATGGCATCTAAATTTTAGTTATGTGTAAACAACCCTCTCGAATGTGAAGCCAATAGCAGTCGTCACTTGGCCAATAGACCTTACAAAGCACTCGCCATTTCACAATTTCTACTCGCCACATACCAATGACATCGTGCACGATGCATGGTTTTTCTAATTCATGCAATTACGAAATTGTAAAATTCTCTTTAACCAGTATTAATAAAGATAAAGCAGCTACGTAGCCCTTATAAATCTGAGCATACCGCCGCAAACCGTTCGTCTCTAACTTGTACGGTTCCCAAAATATCGCTCTTTCAGTGTCATTCTCTATTGCTAGTCGCCATTTTGGCGAGTAAGCCTTATTTCAGGTCGCCAACTACTGATTTACATTCGCCAAATGGTGAGTGGTGACCGACATTGGAGAGGGTTGGGTGTAAAGTAATAAATAATGTTACTGCAGTCGCCATTTTGGTAAGTAGGGACCAAAGCTAACTTACTCCTTGCCAAAATTTGGTCGCCATTTGGCAAGTAGTGAGCAACATTGATGAAGATTGGGCTATCTCTAAGACAAAATATTGCAAATTTACACATTTTGTTCAGAAGCACCTGTGGCACGCTTCACCAGTGTTGGTTACCAGACGCCAAATAGAGGAATAGGACTATTCGAAAGATGGTGACTTTAGTAAGGGTATACTCGCCAAAATGGTGACTGTGAATCCCAAGCCTCAAATTATCAGAGGCTGTCTCTGGAATAGGATAGATAGAAACAAACGTTTGTGGCATTGCATTCAGAATTTAAGGGTTAATCAGTTAATCTAAAAATGTAGTAGCACTTACTTTGAAATATGGGAATCATCTTCATAGCACAGCTACGCACAACAAATAAATAAAGATATCAGTACCAAGATCTTCGGCAAATTTTGGACTGTCAATACCCTGGAGATGTTTGAGTTTTAGACGACGGTCTTCTTCAGGCAACCGCAGAAAAATAACGTCACTATGTCATGTTCTGTTTGATTGTAACGACGATCGAACAGAACATGACATTTTTTAATATATTGTTTTTAATTTCTTTTTGAGCCTTAAGTAATTTAATGCTTGTGTGGCTGAACCGGCTCAATTTTGAACATTGCCAGACTTTTTAGAGAAGAAGACATATCTGGTAAAGGGAGGTGCCAACCCAGGGATTCGATCCGGGAAATCTCCCATCATCGTAGGGGCCGAAAGATTGTACAGAATTTGGCAGAATAGTTCCCATAGCTGCTGAAGGAGCATGGTAGACTCTCACGCTACCCTGGCCAGCAGTCCTGGCGGGGACTTTGCTAAGGTCCCATGTCCAAAGGTTCGACCAGATTAACAAACCTCCAGTAACCAGGCTGAGCTCTCTCACCGCTCAGCCATGATGACACACATAGTGATGTGATTTACTTTGTTTGCCTGAAGAAGATTGTCGTCTGAGCCCCAGTATCTCCAGAGTATTGACAGTCGAAAATTTGCAGAAGATATTGGTACTGATATCTTTAGGTAAGCTTAATCAATTAATATTTTAGTCTAACACCAGTATCAATTCCAAACTGGATAATTAAAACGCAATAAATGAGGAAGCCTGAAATAGCAAAAAAAAATTGCTGTAACTTTTTCGATGACTAGATTTCCGGCAGTGGCAAGCTAATTTCCATATTTCCTGGCCACCTGGTGATTAACACCTTATTTTTATTTGTGAAGGTTGACGTGTTGGTACCTTAAATGATCAAGGATCAAAATTGTTCAAGTTGACACTCTTAGTGTTGATGTGGTCCAATATTATTTTTTTCTTTTATCCCCCAAAACTTTTATCAAACTTGTGTAGCCTACCGCTGTTGATACAAGTTTAAAATTGTCGACAGTTGACTACCGCACCCGTGCATGCAAAATCTACCGTATCCTGGTATCTAGGATACCCGACAAAATCTCTTGTCATCAGACAAAATCAGACAAATCGTGTAATTTGTTGTACACTTTCACCTAAAAATTTGCTTTTCATCAGACTATTTTACATTCCGATCAGACAATTTTACATTCTGGATACTAGACACTTTGGTAGATTTTGCATGAGTGACCGCACCGCTGAATATTCATCCTGCACTAAAACACTTTTTCCTCCTAACCTGATGTGATAGTGAAATATGGTACACAGGCAGTATTGATATTTTCTGTTGGGGGGCCCGCCCCCCCACCAAAATTTAGTTTTGTTAGGCCACTATAAATACGAAAGTTGGTTCTCAGGCCTTTTCTTAAGAAATGTGTGCGGGCAGAATTATATTTTTATTTTTCGGCCCTATTTGCTTTCGGAAACTATTTTTTATTTTGAGTAGGCTAAAATAAAGAACACCACTACCTCGTAAATCTGCTTACCATGTGTCCACAAAGATATGACATTTTATTCATGCCTCACCCAAAGACCAATTTTGATCTGTAACTGCTACTTTTGCTGCGTCATTTCTTTTGATTTCAAGTGAAAAAAAATCGGTGCAGGGGGGCCTGAGAACCAATCATTTTTTTAATGGCCCTATGCTTTTTTATTTTTTTTTACAATTGCAGTTTCAAATCTAGGCAGGACAGACACTCAAATCCAAGATAAAACATTCATGTGTTACCACATGATTGTTTTATATTAGGCTTGAGCGTCGATCCTGCGTATATTTTGAAAAACCTATGCAAATAGTGACATTTAACACAATCACACAATCTAAAAATGTTTTAAAGAAACACTGTTACACTTTACCAAACAGTCATTCAAACCACGTGTTGTTTAGGGCGAATTTTCGACAGTTTGTATTTTGGTTTTCCAAAATCTCCTCTCTTCATCAGGCCGATTCGTCTACGAACTTTTTCCAAACTTATGCAGACTTGTTGTTAGTGGCATGTCGGCATAAGTTTGGAAAAGTTTGTAGACGAATCGGCCTAACGAAGAGAGTTTTGGAAAACCAAAATACAAACTGTCGAAAATTCGCCCTAAACCACACAAGGTTTGAAGGACTGTTTGGTAAAGTGTAACAGTGCTTCTTCATAATTTGAATTGTACCAAGTAAAATGAGCCTTTAAAATCTAAAAATGGTAGCTTGGTTCCATTTTTCTAACTTTTTAAAATTTGTTGCAGTATTTTTTTGTAGCATTTTTTTTAAATGTTTTTTTTTTTGTAAATTTTAGAACAAATTTTAACACTTGGGCCTTCTTCCATATTGGAAAATCACTAAAATATACCTACAACAAACTAAACAGGAAGAAAACATGCAAGGCCTGAAATCAGCAAAACTCAATTATGCTAGGAGGCTACATGTGTGCCTAAGTGCAAATTTTGGCCAAGGATCATGATTAGGCTACTTCAAAATGATTTACATTAATAGAAACAATCCATGAAAATTATTCAAGGCACCAATTTAAATTTTCAAGCATTATTAGCTTTCAAAGCTATGATCGACGGGCACAGAAAAAAAGTTTTGCTGGTCAGACATTTACTCTTCCAAAGGGGACAAGGTCACCACACTTTTTTTTTATTATTTATTTTTTCTAAAGTTACTTCCTGTTTTAATGGACAAAAAACGTTCAAATCTTAATGTAAAAAATTGCAAGGGATTGCTGTATATGGCCCAGTTGTAGTGATTTTGTGGATGTCCTTCTTTTTGGGGGCAGAGTTGTGGTTTTCATTGAATAACGTGAGAACCATTTGAGCACTCAATTTTAAATTAGCATCATTCGGAGGTGATCGAAAAGACTGTTAAATGGTGTAAATGGTTAAATGGTGTTAAATCGTTCAATTTTTGGTGGAATTATGGGAAAAAACAACTTTACAGCAACCATGAAAAATAAAAAGGGTTGATCCGCACACATCTAACAACCGAGAATTTTATCCAACACCTAAAACTATACGAAATCAGTATTATTACGAACCTTGAAAACGTGGAACCAAACTTTTTAAGAACTGTTATGCTAAACGATTTAAAAAAAAACTGACACCAGCCTGAACTCAGAATTATCTTTCATTTCTACATATGAAAACCGTTAAGTTACATTTTATGAATTATCTTAGACACGAATATCACCAACTAACATGGAAATGTTGGAATCTTATTAAAAGATGCACAGTTTTATCACTAAAACGTTCGTACTAGCCTACCAAGAATTAATGAAGTTGTGTAAAGTTTGTCCAGTTTAGATTACAAAGATGTAGGTAGTTAGCATAAGCTCACAGTAATTCTAAGGAATTACATTGTTAAATGAAACAAACAGGAATCATCGTCGGTCACGTAGATCAGAGCATTATGATCAGAGTGCGTTTGTACGTGCATAGATCCACAATTTCGTTCATCCCAACTTACACACGCTAACACCCAGCCACGGCCGTGCGATTTGGCTGCTTCTCCATGCTTTCATTTTCAAGGTCAAAGACGTTACCGCTGCATCGATGATGCATGCAAATTCCCTTTCTACTCCTACGGTTTCATACCACAAACAACGTTTGTACGCTCATCGAAGTGTTCGTTGTTGATCACCAGACGTTTATACATCTTTCCATATTCGGATCACATTTATATTGCAATAGAAAACTTGGAAACTTCAGAAACACACAGAGCACAAATCACAAGCTTGGATCACGGTTGACGCCATCTTGGAAGAAGCCGCCTCTTAAGTTTGAAAGCAAAGAGAGCTGGGATTGGGCAGCTACGAGTCACATGACCATCATTTCAAGCAATCAGATTCGTTGACACAACAGCTGATAGCACACTAGGCTACGAATTTTTAACAAAAATGGGCAAGAATTAACAAATAAAAAGCTTAATTTTAGTGAGTTAATAAAAAGTAAAATAAATTACAACTTAAAACCTGCTGTCTGATGCTGCTTAGCGATCTGTTTACGTTGAGTAGCATCAGCATTAAGGTTGGTGGAAGGGGAGAAAGTGAATTTTGTTGTAGTCAATGGGCAGAAGTATGCAGGAATTTTGCATGGAGGGGCCACGCAGACAGTGAAATCATAGCTGGGGCCGCAATGTTGAAGACTTTTTTTATAGTGTTTTTTTTCTCTTTTATGGATAGTTGTGTGGTGTTGGTCCCATGCCTGCTTGCATTTCCGACAGCTAATTCTGACAGAGGTGATGGTGGGAGGAAAAAGTGGGCTCTTTTTATTTTCGTAATTTTTTTATGGTTACTTTTTTTTCCGGTGGTAGGGTGGTGGGAGGGTAATTACAGATGTAGACATTTGCTTTTTGAAAATATGGTTGAATTTTAATTGTATCGTATGCAGGCCCAACTTTGGGGCAGAATGTCAGCAGCGGTTTTTTTTTTCCTTGAATGACTGGGAAAAAAGTCTTTCGAGGGGGGCGTGAACAAAGCCAGACAGGGGGTCTGGGGAATTGTTGTTACCACCCTTCCCATTTTGGGAACTGTAAACTCTAACTTTGGGGCAATGTTGGTGCCCTCGAATGACTCGATTGGGGGAGGGGGATCTGCGGAGGGTCCCGAACAAAAGCCAGCTAGGGGTCTGAGGGAGTGCTGTTTAGCTTCGCCAGCAGGCGGAAACTGAAGCATTTTACAGTATATATCGCTACCGCATCCTGCTTCCAGAGAGGAATTTATTTAGCACGATAACACGTTAGAGGTTGAGCTTTAGCCCCCCCCCCCCCTTTCCTTTTCCCTGCATTACTGCTCAAGGGTATCTACCCCCCGCCCCCTTCCACTTCTGGTGTTTATTTTTTTTTCTTTCCAATTAACAAATTAAATCGAGAGTTGCTCTTGATAACGGCTAGTCAGTTTTGGCCCGGGGTTTTGGGCGAGTGCTATAAACTTTCCCAGTCGGGTCCGGGGAAGCCGAAACATTTTAAGACAATGAAGCTCCTGACGTGATGCTAGGAACGAATTTTAACCATCATTCTTAAACACTAACTCTACCCTGCAAACAGCTATAAATTTGGCACTTTTACTACCCAACCTAGGTCATGAAGCCGACGAGCCACTAGGGCTGGAGGCCTTTCGGCAATCGCAGATTCCCCGCCTTCTCAGTCTACTTCTGTAACTAATTATTGACCAAGTGAGCAAACTGAATAAAAATCAGTATTGAGGAGCTGTCCGTGTGTGCATATTTTACTTATTTTTTTTCCAAAATTATCCACCAGATGTGGACCAAAAAAAAGTGCTTTGTACGTTTTATTTACAACTGTCATATTTGAATAATAATTTAAAAATGCAGTAACCTACAGATAAAAAAAAAGTCATTATTGTTTTTGTTAGTTTTTGTAATACATTTCCTTGGCCTTGTGTTATCTGAAGCAAAGTGTTCTTGTTAAGTGTAACAAGAGCTCAATTTTGGACCAATATTTTAGAAAGAGAATGAAGTCTATTAAGGGGGGGGGGATTGGGGATTTGAACAGGGGACTCCTGCGTAGATCTTGGAGGCCGAGATAATGTTGGTAATAGATCCCGTAACCCTTGAAGAAGGTTGGTAGTCTCTCACACTACCCAGGTGATGAATGCTAGCTGTGATTTGTCCGAGGTTCACTTTTCAGTCACCAACCTGATAAATTCGATGAAGATAGTCTTTGAGTAAAGACTATAACCTGTTACTTCCCTTAATAATCCTAAATTTTTTAATAATTTTTAAATAAATATATGAATTGCTGCTGTAGGTCCTTTCTCGTTTATGCATAAAGGGCTTGGTAGGTTGCTGTCAAGCGCAACTAACTCGGTAATACGACACATATACCAACAACAAAGTTTGCTCATTTTAATGAGCTAACATTTATTGTGCAATAAATTAATATTAGAAACTTTAAGCTAAAAGTTTGAGAAAAAAATTAAAATTCTCTGTAATGCAATATCGTATTAGCTTGTCTACAGTGTCTTATAAGATGCGCACGTTCCTATTCAAATATCGTACTGGCAGGATCTTACAAAGCTTATGTGAAAATGGTTATAAGATCTAGTACATAAGATCCTGCCAGGTTAAGATACTTGAAGAGGAACTTCTGCAAAATCTTACCCTTGACTAGGATCGTAAATAGTATCATACCAAATTTAATAAGGTCTTGACAATATCTTGAAAGGCAGGATAAAATTACAGGATTTTGTACAAGATCTTGGCAGGTTTGTAAAATCTTGCTACACCATGTAGGAACCTTCCATTTCTAAAAAAAATCGCGCAGGATCCTACAAGATTTCAACATGGGTGGGGACATTAAATTTTTCTGAGGTGCAGTAATTTTTTGCAATACCGAAACCAAAAGATACTCATTCTCAGCAAGATCTACGATTTAACTCAATATTAATCTCTTATAGGAAAACATAGGAACACTAGTTTCTTATAGCGACGCTTGTAAGGCAACCTCATACAAAACCTTATACGAATTCTTATTGGGATTCTAATAAGATACAATCTTATACGAACCCTTATACGATTTCTCCTAGGTATTCTTATAAAACAGAACCTTATACGAAGCCTTATAGTATTCCTTATAGGAATTCTTTTAAGACAAAACCTTATACGAAACCTTATAAGATTCCTTATAGGAAATCTTAAAGGAAGAAACCTTATACAATACCTTATAAGATTCCTTATAGGAATTCTTATAGAACAAAACCTTATATGAATATCCTATACAACAAAGTCTTCTTATAAGGTATCTTATAAGCATTCGTATAGGAAGTAGGTTTGACTTATAAGATGTATAAGATCTTATAAGGAAATTTCACATTCCTATATGAATTTCTGGTAAGGGATTAAACAGATAAACTTCACTCCTAACACATCGTGGGTAGGAGGATCCGTAGAAGCAGCAAATAAGAGATTAGAGACAGTTTTACGCAAAATCTCAGCTAGTTGTCCAGAAAATTGGTGTGAATATTTCGAACTAGTGACGATAGGTCTGAATGCATGCCCTAATTCAACTACGTTAATTAGTTCACATTATCTACATCATGGGTCTGAATTCAGATTGCCGAGTGCAGTAGCTTTCGAACCACCAAGAATCTGTTACGATAGTAACCATACTATAGTTCGTCTAGAGAGTAGACTTCAAGCAGCGTTTGAAGTTGCTCGAGCGCATAATTGGAAAGCAGTTAAGAGACAGCAAAACTTTTTTGATCGTACGGCACGCCCTTATCGTTTTCTTGGTGACGATTACGTACTTTTACGCAACTTCTTACCAATTAAGCACTTTTCTCAGAAATTAATTAGAGCATGGACAGGTCCATTCAGAATAATGGAATTCGTAAATGACGTTATCGTTCGTATTGTACATTTCTTGGACCCACTTAAAGTTGTTCGCGCAACAATTTAAGACCATGGTTCCTAAGAACGAATAACCAACCTATTCCTTTCAATGGACCTACGGATCTTGGAACTCTCTGAACAGCTTAACGGAACTTTAACGGAAGCTGAAATAAAACTACAAAAATACATAGACAGTTGTTGGAGGACCCAACAGATCATTTATCAGAGATTCAACCGCCAACATTTGCTCCTTCCGAAACCGACGATGCAGCTAGCAGTTTCGAAACAAGCCTAACTAAGAAACGCAAACGCGTCGAGCCAAAATCGGCCGCTTATTTACAAAATAAATACCGTAAAATAGATTACAAACTTAACAAAGCATGTTTGGTTCCATGCATGGTTATAATACTCGTAGTAGTAAATGGACACCGGAAATTAGGCTGCGACGGCAGTTGGAAGAGGCAAACGTTGACGATGAGTAAAAAGTTATATATCCAACGGAGAAGAAAGAAACC
The DNA here is from genome assembly GCA_023313725.1 of Lithobius niger. NCBI lineage: Eukaryota > Metazoa > Arthropoda > Chilopoda > Lithobiomorpha > Lithobiidae > Lithobius > Lithobius niger. The sequence goes on along the minus strand of JAHWFP010021511.1, from coordinate 4,747 downwards.
ACGGCGTCTACGTGGAGAGCACACACACGCTCTGCACGCGGGGACCCAAGCGAGGAGAAATGGAACTAGTTTTCCTGAAGATAAAGTTCGGAGGCTACGCGCAGTCAGTGGCACATTTTCATTTATCGTAGTATTTGCAAATTGGCAGTATAAAACATATTTCATGGCATAAAACAGTAAATAACTTATGTCAATTGTGTTTCAAAATGTAAGGTAGAAAAAATGGTGACAGAAAACTCGTAGTTGGTTTTGAAAATACTATTAAAAAAATTCGGAAAAAAATGTACAAACATACAACAGAAAATACGAAAAAATATACATTTCCAACAACATATAATAGGACAAATTAAAAACAAGAAAGCACAAATTAAAACCATATATACAACCATATGTACAAACATAAATACACAGCATGAAAACATTTCTAGTGATAATTTAAAGGTAAAATAGGACATAGTTACAAACACATGTTGCAACCTCAAAATTAAAACAAGCAATACAAAATCTGATTCACAGCAAAAAAAACAAAAAAACAATGAAAATAAGGAAAAAATTGAAATAAGGAAAATTGTAAATTCAACATATGTACATACAGTTTAACAGTGACAAAATATTGAAACGCATCAAAATTAAAAACAAATTAAATGTAAAACAGTAAAATACTATGGAGCAAAACAAAAGCATGAATGAATCAAAATTAATGAAAATAACATATAAGTGAAATAAAATCGGAACAATGAACATTAAAAATAAAATACCTGAAATAGAAAAATTTTAATTAATAAATCGTGATCACGAATTTAAGAAATTGGTTTAATGTAATGGCCAAATAATTGAAATAAAAAGTAAGAGTATGCAATTAAGAAATTAAAATTTTATAGTGGCTTAAAGCTTAACAGTTGTAAAATTAAATCAAGCTAATCATAATAATAGAAAATCTAATTTTGAAAAAAAATTTTCAGAAATCTGTGATCATAAATGCACGAAATTAAGCAATGAAATTATTTACAATTTATGTACAAACGGCACTAGCCGTTCCCGGAAAACACATTCGGCCACACCGCTTATTTTAGCGGCGGGTCGAATACGACGGTGGTAAAGACTGCCTTAGTCGTCGCCATCATCATCATCATTTTGTTCATCTTAAATAAAACAAATACAGCAGATTAATATTCCGTTCATAAAATAATAAAATGCATGTGAAATTGACATGTACAAAGCTCATTGAAATCATAAAATATTTCACACATAGCGAAACATGACATATCTTTAATTTCTCTCATGTTCATAAGAACAATATGGAGGGAAATCACTGTGGCCTGTAGACGGGAGGAGTACGTTCAAAGCAACAAAGCGGTAGCTTGAATAATATTATTATTGTACTATAATTATAGCTAACTATTTCCAGTAAGGGTGATATTCTCCCCCCCCCCACCCCTTTAATAACGAAAATTAACGTTGAAAATAGTAATAAATTCAAAACAAATATCAACGCAGAAATATGCGGCAAAATGTCCTAATCGAAAGCTATTTTATTTTGGAGAGAGTTCGAATGTGCAGCGGAATTTCTCCTACGCGCATAGAGCCTCACCATCCAGCACTTAGTTCACGCAGCCGCGCTCATTGCTGCTAATGGCTTACAAATTAAAATTACAAGGTTAAACTCGTTAACCAAGCGGATAGTTGCCGGATACTTCAGTGTTGATGTTTTATACCACACAAAATTGTAAAATTGTCATTTAAAACTTTGGTTAAGAATTATTAAATTCTAGAGATTATTTATCCCCCCTTCCTCCATAAAATCAGTCTAAATTTACGAATATCAACCCATATGACCAAGATAGGAAAAACTCATTCTTGGACAACGAAAGGGTACTATGAATAAATAAGCAATTAAGTACGGATTTCTTTTCCAAGAGTATTTAACAGAAATGTAGCAGAACATTCATTTTCATAAATTCAGGTGAAATAATGAAGGTTCCGGACAAATAGTAAAATAATTATTTTTCAAATACATGCTTCAACATGGAAGGTGGACAAATTGTACGAGTATAGGATAACATTTAAAATTTTACATCCATAACTAATGAATCATAAAATTCAAAATGTATACTGAAATTAATTTAATATTTCAATTTTATATCCATAAGGAAATGAATTATAAAACAGAATATTAAGACCTATACAGTATGACAATTTGTACAAATTCCTGTTAAGGCAATTCAAAAGTTAAAAGAATAAGCAATAATTGCACAATATATAGATCACATTACGTTGATTTAAGTCCGTTTTCAAAATTAAGTCTTACCCGGACGGCCATAATATACGGCCTAGTCAACCAAAATTAACTATGAAATTTTGCAATGACAAATTGCATTGCTTTTGAGAACCATTGATTTTAAATTAAAATATTTGAAAGAAAAAATACATACTAAACATGGAAGTATTTTCTTTTCAAATAAAACAATAAGATTTTGCATACATATATCTATATATTTAGATTTTTTTTCCCAAAAGGAGCAATAATGTAAATTTGAATTTAAATATTGCATTTAAACATGATTTTCTTGAAAAACATTTTAAGTAAGGCAATAATTGCCAATTGAAAGCATAATTAACATTTAAATCTGTGAAAATTACAAATAACTGTTATTAAACATGTTTAAACGTATATTTCAAATAAATATAGAAACAAAATGTAAAATAATTGCAAGTCAAAAATAATATTGAAATATTCTTACCATATCGTCCATCGTGGCACACAGGACAGGTGTCATGGCAGGCAGCAGGATGAAGGCAGTGTTGTAAACCACTGCCAGACGCTCCTGCGTTCACTTCGGCTACAGAGGCTAGTGGCGGCAGTGGAGGCAAGTTGGCATAAATGTCTTCCAGTGGAAGTTCCGGAAATATTTCCGGAAAGGGATCCGGAAGGCCATCCTCTTCCAGCATGGCCATGGAGTCCAACGTCTGTTGACGGAGTGCATACAAGTTCTCAGTGTTCAGTCTTTTACAAATATTCAGGGAAGGACTCAGCGTCTGTCGGAAACGGTAGATAACTCAGGTACCTGGTATGGAGGCAGGAATCTCCGGACAGTGGACTACACTTGAGGAAATGTCTGGAGATCCTAACCTGCTGAGCTAGGGTTGTTTCCGGCGGAGGTGTTTCCCCGGAAAATATATTCCTATCAGGGTTTTCCTTATTAACTTCAAGGAAGTAAAGGCGAAATATGTAGTCTAGGGGGTCCTCCCCCTGTAGCATCGGAGCGAAGGCGGGCTCCCCAGACTCCCTGTGCGGACACGTGGAAAACAGTGCAGGCAGCTTTTCACAGAACTCGTAGTGGCTACCACATACGAGGAACACTACAATGTTTTTCGACATAAGCCGAACAAAGTACTTAATACTTCGCAACATTTTTGAACACGCACTCTTCTCAAGACGAGGACGTTTGGGTGGACAATCCATTTTTTTTTTAGAAGTTTGGGAGAGCAAAAGCGAAAAGTGGTCAAACTGGAGGAAGCACATAACTTCGTGTGAGGATAAAACCACCAAAATTTCACGAGTCTAAAATGTGACCCAGAAAGTGAAAAGCCAATGGTTGCACAGTTCAGGGTTGACGTCACGAAAACTGAGGGTCATCTTTACCCAGGGACCAGCCCACCCCCTCTGCTCACCTAGTAAACACCAGCTATTGTTTACGCGACCTCGACAAACCTAAATTTTCAGGTCAGATCTGGGCGGTAGGCCTAATGAGCTGGACCCAGAACCCTTTCAACCCACCGACCACTCTCACATTATTGCCCCCTCCCCCTTCAGTGGGGCGACACAGGCTCGTCAAGACCCATCAGCAGATAAAGGAACGGCCAAAAGTAGGTCGAAACTATTCACCCTTGACCATGGGAAGCAAGGATTGCTACCCAACCCTACAAGCTAAAAACAGCACACTTTCACACTGCAGTGAAAATACAAGCCTAAATTCCAAACAAGAACAAGACAAATCAAAAACATTGATTTTGTGAATAAAATATTTTGTTTTTAAAAGCATATTGACACTTGATATGTACTACAAATTTGTAACAACAGTAGGACTTAAGAAAATGTTTTCATGTCTTTCAGAAATAAAATGAGGTTAAGAAAGATGAAAAGTGTCATGGATGGCAGAGCAAAGTGGATGATGGGAAGACACATGGAAAGAAAGGGTCAAAACCAGTGTGATGCAAAGATAAATTAAAAGATAAGTGGTTCTTAGCCATGTGATGATGGAGTATGAAACTAATATCCCTCCCCACCCCCTTTGCCGTCCGTAAAAGTTAAAACAGTCACCATTAATAATGGGATATAAATTGAAAAAAAATATATAATAATATTTGTTGCAAAGTTGAAAATGGAAATTTAATTATAATAAGTTGCCATAAATAATGGGGCAGACACGAATTCAGTGTCACGTAGACTAAGACATATTTTAATCAGGTCTTAAAGACAGTAATATGCTAAAATAAGCATGAGAATTTCTGGAACCTCTCATGTAAGTTCAGAACTTAATCCTATGTGATTTTCAGTCTAATAAGGGGACAATTATTAGAGCCCAGTATAAGTAAATAAATAAGGTATTTCAAAATATGTTGAAAGGTACACGCATTAGCTCAAATGTAAGGCACACTGTTGTAGTACCGCAAACTTTGTCAGGGTCAATGGATTGGACCAAAGTTTGTCAGGGTCAATGGATTGGACCAAACTTTGTCAGGGTCA
>JAHWFP010021509.1:25849-38194 GCA_023313725.1 Lithobius niger | reverse complement strand
AATATCTATCTATCCTAATATCTATCTATCCTAATATCTATCTATCCATCTATCCTAATATCTATCTATCTATCTATCTATCTATCTATCTATCTGTCTAGCTATCTATCATCTGAATATTTTTAAACAAGCGTATTTTCAGAAAGCTATCATTACACGAAAAGCACGCTTTTCAAAAATTACTTTCATGGGTAACAAAGTGGCCTAATTGGGCGCTGTAGTCCGTCATATGCTGTCATCGAGTCTTAATACTGTCCACTACTTGTTCCTACAGAAGATTTTGATGGCTTAACATGTTTTTAAAGGACCGTTACAAGTGACATATTATTTTTACGTATTTTTTTGTTTGAGACGTTAATTCAGGTCCTGTTCTCACAGAATTGGCGTTACACTGTTGTAATACAGTTATTAATGTGCACGTTCCATAAAAGTAGATAAAATCATATAAGTAAGTATTAATTTCAGATTTCATGATGAGGGTGCTATTATTTTATTGTAACAAAACGTCATGCTACACAGAAAAATTCTTCGTTAACGAAAATGGTGGAAGGTTTAAACCAAGAAAAAAGAAAGAAGGTTCTGACCAAGTTGTGTCCAGCTGTATGTTGAAAAGTTCAAATATCTGAAACGTAGAATAAAAAAATTAATAAAAATAAATCTCAAACAAAAAATACCTCCAATTTTAGAGAAACGATAAAGAAGTAAAAAACTCTGAATCATGTCACATGAATAGGTCTCCCTGCGAATATACAGTTGAGTAAATGTATAATCTCAGTCATCACGGGTCTTTACTTCCGCAGTGATTCCATCAACAATGAGTACAGGCAGGAACTTATAAAGAGTTTCATTATAAACACTTTCATCATGTAGGTACAGGGTAACATGTTCGTGCTTTATTTATGGCCTTCTTTACTCTCACAGCTATGGATGAGTCAAGTCAAAATTCTTAAATACAGAAATGGTGGACTCATAACGTGGTTTAACCACTGCCATGACAATGACAAAGCTAAGCCATGACACTGAAGAATATTCTAAATAAAAACCGAAAACTTTACCTTCTGATATATCGAGGAATGTATAATAACTGTAGGAGAGCCAACTTTCACCAAAGTAATCGTCTTTAGGCACAAAGTATCACATATATTTTGCACCGACATAACAGGGAAACTGACAGAGGGAGATTTATTTTCTATCGTAGATTGCAACAATTACAACACGTGTGGTCACAAATTCCGAAACAGTGTGAATCTATTTTTGATTCTCTATAACCCTTAAGTGTGTTATAGTAGTCAGAATGTGGACAGTTTTTAATAAGCAATACTAACACCTTAATTGACACTTTTCAGTTACAAAATGACTCACTAAGTTTCAGCATGATCGGCTTACAGACAGAATATTATCTCAGTGGAATTAATCATTTTTTTTTTTAAGAAATTTTGACGAGCCTTAAGTCAGCCGAAGCAATTAATGCTTGTATGGCTGAACCGGCTGCTGACGTTTTTGGTAGTCAGTTGGGGAAATCAAATAATTCTAATGCTTGTGGTTTTGATTTTTAATCCTTCAGCTCCCTACGTCAAAAAAAGAAGATTTTGACCCTTTCAACAATCCTTGTCACAATTCAATCACCTCCATAAAACAACTCTGATAAAAACAGTGAAAAGCACTTTTGCTACTTTTGTTTATTATGCATGTTGCATAGTTTTTAAATTTTACATCAAAGCACCAGTATGCTGTTATACTTGTGAACATTAGCTTTATAGGTATAAACATTTATGTTACAACCGTTACTTTACACGCTGTATTTGAAAGTTTGGTACAGTGCAATACTGAACCAGAAAGCGGAACCAAGCTTTTGATAAAGGGAATGGGTCGGGATTAAGGGTGAAGGGGGGCTGCTAAAGGAGATGCTGTAAAAAAAATTTTCATGCTAACGAAAATTAGCTAAGGGAGAGACGAATTTGGCTGAAATTTAGTTTGGGAATTTTAGGGTTAGAACATCATGGTTATTTTAGGTTTGGAAGCATTCAGGCTTTGAAGACGTTTAAGTTTGAAAGGAGACCTACTGAAGGCTTAATGAAAATAGCGGCCCTAGCTTAGGGGACTCAAGAACGAGTTCTTAAAGGGAGAAGCATGTATTTTTCCATGTTTGCACATTTCTTTTATACGGTTTGGTTACCCTTGACAACCGCGAAATAACAAGGGTAGTAAGTATACAAGATGAAGTTTCCAGAACCTTCTAGAAGCAGGAACAGGAAATGAAAGCACAATACTTAGATAATTTCACCTGTGACAAATTAAACGGATCAGACATGATATTGACCATGAGCCCTAGATACATAAGATCACAAGATTTGCAACAAGCTCACAACCTCACAAGAAGATGAAACACTACCTTGCAAATCCTGCCAATCTGAAAATGTACATACATTTTCTCGACACTAACCATGTTGAATCTTTATTGAAAAGGGTCTGTAGAGCTACACATTTAAAAGAAACACTTGTTTTTGTTAATGAACATGAAAAGAAAAAATTGCTGAATTCTTAAACTTGAATGTTTAAAGAAATCATTGGTGACCCTGGAACACATTTTCCCTGAGTCATGATTGAAACCTACGGCCAAAGAAGAAATTGAATTGCACCCTGAGTGACTTTATTTTGTAACCGGTGGAAATAAATTGCTCGTGCGAGCAAAGGAAAAGCAAGAAATCTTTTTTTTGAGCCAAGCAGAAATTGATGAAACCTTTGTGGGTTAGCAGAAATTAATGAAACCTCTGTGGGTTAGTAGAAATTTATGAAACCCCTGTGAGCTTGCAGAAATTGATGAAAACTCCTGTGGGCTAGATGCATTAACAAACGAACATTGCTACTCCTAAGGCAAATAAGACGTTGCCTAACGAAATTGCTATTGAAAAAAAAAAACAGTCATTATGAAAATAATGCTCTTGCAAAAGCGAAAAATAGGCTTTACATAATTATGTTGTTTAAATTAATTAAAACCGGATATTTTAAGAGTTGGCTCCCACGCTGAAAAATTACTTTGTGGGAAAAAAAGACCCCTTTTGGAAAAATATCGTTGCAGAAGAGAACTGCTCATAAACGAAGAAATTGGTTAAATGAATAACCATTGACAGGAAATGCTTCTAAAAGAGTATCAAACATTAGTAATAAATTGGAAATTAAATTTTGGGTTAGCCTAGTTTTATTTGATGCCATTAAACCAAAAAATTGAGAATAAAAAAAAGGCCTATTTTTTAGGCCTAAATTAGGCTTACAATGAAAACCTAAAAAACTAATTTTGATGACTTTTACGTACACCCTTGAATTAAAACAAGATTCAAGTACGTTAGGCCTATTTAGTGGAATAACCCTAACGCAACAAAAGGCCCAGGTTTAACCTGAGTCGGTTTACCTGCGTTCACCTTAAAGCCAAAACGAACAAAATCTGAAAGGACCTGACTGTGTTTCTAATTTCCAACAGCAGAAGGAAAAAAAGAACTAAATGGGTTCTAACCCCATTCCCAGGTTATAAAGAAAAAAACTAAATGTGGGTTAACTCTCTTCCAGGTTTCGGCACCATAAAGAAAATTAGCTATGTGAGAGACAAATTAGGCTGAAATTGAGTTTGGGAACTGCAGGGTTAGAACTTCAGGATTATTGTAGGTTTAGGAACATCCAGGCTTCGAAGAGGTTTAGGTTTCAAAGGAGGTCTACTGAAGGCTTATTGAAAATAACGGCCCTAGCTTAGGGGACACAAGGGCGAGCTCCTTAAGGGAGAGGACCATCCGAGTTTAGCTGACCCTAAGGCTAACTGATATTTCCATGCTTGCGCATTTCTTTTATACGATTTGGTTACCATTGACAACCGCGAAATAACAACGGTATTATGGGAGATGGAAGTTTCTATGACTTAATTTAACCTATGGCAGATTAAACAGATAAGACGTGAAATTGGCCATGAGCCCTATAGAAACACAAGATTACAAGATTTTCAGCACATGTCACAACGTCTTTCTTTGCCCTGATTAAGTAAAAAAAAAAAATGAGCACCTTTTAAATAACGAAAACGGAGAGCTACACTGCACATATCCCTAACTTTTCTTAATTAAATTGAAGTACAGACATAACAATAATCGGTAGTTATTTTAAGCATGACATGAAGACGGGTCGTACACCTTCCGCACTATCTGGCTCTGCATCAGATTACATTTGAGCGATTACATTCATATTAAAAAGTATCCACACCCACACGGACACGCTAATAATGAAAATTGTCAGCCACCTTATTAATTCGAATTAAAAAATACTCCATTGCAGCAAGCAACTGAAGGTTCGAATTATGTGTTTTAATTTTTTGAATACAGCACTACCAATTTTACATTTTAGCTTAGAAATAATTATAAACCCATGCATTTAATTAGTGGATATCTTCTAACAATTATAACGAAAGTGAACACTAAAGAAAAACCTTTACCTTTTATGTAGAGCATTCTCCCTTTATAAGACATTTGCAATCTCCAAACGACTGGGTACAATAGTTTGGACATTTTTCGTCTTCTCCGAAGCTAGTTTTGCAGTTTCCCAAACAGGTCTTATGGAACACATCGCAGTTGTATGTGTCTTTCTGACTAGTTTGGCATCGACGAACACACTTCTGAAAATCACCAGGATCTGCAGCTTTGAAATCACACTTGTTTTTTCTAATACAGTTGCAAATTTCTGAATCGCTGTGACAGAGGGCATCACATTCAGAATCTTCGCCTTCACCAGCGTGGCAATTCTTCAGGCATTTTCCTTGCAGAAACTTGCAAGAAGGCATCGGTATGTGGCCGGGTGTAGCATTCTGATTTTCGCAGTTACCGGCTTTGAAACATTCACATTTTATTTTCATGGATTCGCAGTGGTCAGTGGGGCAATTCTCGTCGCCTTGAAACTGATTCTTGCAGAATCCAAGACAAGCCTGGTGATTCACGTCGCAGTCGTAATCGGACTTCAGTGGTTCGTAGCAACTGTTGACGCAGTCTTCGGCAACACATTTGTGTTCTTGTATACATTTGCACGCTATCTCGTCCATTTCGCATACTGTCCTACATGCATCTTCGGTTCCACCGCCATCGCCACAGTTCTTCTTGCATTGAACTACTTGTGATTCACATGATGGCGGAGACAGTTCTCCTTTGCATGATGCTAGCACAAATAGCAAGGCACCGACTAAAATTCCAATAACTGGTTTCATTCTGAAATTAAAGGGAATTAATGAGCCAGCCGTATGAAATATTTCAGCAATTAAGGCAATCAATCCCAGACCCGCTGAGATTTCTATATCTCCACCGCTAGATGGCATTCAGCTATAATAGAAACATTTTTCTTTTAGAGTCGGGGTGGGGAGGAGCCTGGAAATGCAAATTTTGCCCTGAATTTCAAAATTAAATCCACCAAAAGCTTCTGATGTGTACTCGATTTAGATATTTGGGGGCCTTCTCAATTCCAATTTGACGATCGTGGCAACTAAGAGGTAGGTTGATGCCCATACTTTAAATTTTACTTATTTTTAATTTGTTTAACGAAACTGAGGTTTGCATGATTATTTATCGGTTGTATCATTGTAAAAAGCCTCGTAAAGGGCCTGCGAACTATAAAGTTTGTTAAATAGGTAGAATTGTATGGCGTTTCATTAGAAGCGTGGGGGGAAGTTGGCTACTGCTTATTTTTTTTGTAATATGTTACTCCCGCTACCTTCACTTGAATTTCAAATTTAGTTCAAAATCAGTTCGTCAACTGACTGTACGTTGAGAATATCCACGGATTTCAAGCCTTTACTTTGAGAATGTTTTGGTTTCTGTACTCCGAATGCAATCCCGAAATTTTCAAACCATCTGTCCACCAGTTGATTTCGCAGTCAGCACTTTCCGATTTGGTCAAAACGAGGAGAAGGTGTGTTGGGGGGGGGGATGTCTCTCCATTCCAAGCTGAACATTATACGATTAAAAATTGTATCGGTTTGAAGAACCCCTTACCATCTCCCACCGCCTCCAAAAAAATTGCACATTGTTGGAGTTGAGGCATGAATGAATAAACTGTTGATACCCGTTTTTCGACTGTAGCGATTCGATTGTTACGATCTTATTGGACGTGCCAAGAGAACTCTAAAAAATGAAATGGCTATAACCGTAGAACCTACTGTGTATACTGCATCTGCGTAGAGTAAAAAAATATAGTAAAGGTAACATCATGATTACTTCAAGTGAGGAGAGTATTTAACAAGTGTTTTTAGAACGAGAAGCGTTGAGCGGTTTTAAGAGCCTATTTCAGCATATGACGGGTTACAGGGCTCAATCAAGCAAACTGTTGCATTACAGATACAGAATTTATCATGCGAACTGAACTTGTACGCTTGTTTAGTATTATGATCCAACTTTTTATTATTTTTTTTTATCAACACTGCATAAGTCTGAATTTTGTGAAGAGTGGCTGTTTTTTGTTTGTATCTGTATTTTGTCTTTGAAACCAGTTTTGTTTTGTGCTTGTACTGCATTAAATCATGAGAAAGTGTTATTTCTTGCTTATTTTTTAAAGTTGCTTTAATCCTATCCCACAATATTTTTCACTTTTTGCTACTTTTAATACATTTTATTATGCTGTTTTAATGTAAATAATTCTTAAATTTTGTACCTTTTGATACTCATGTTTTCAGTCTGTACTGGTTTTCTTAAGGTTTTGTGTATTTTTTTTATTTGCGTGACTTATCCAACAGGGGAGTATCGGTTTTTGTGTTGTGTGATTAGTGGTGACTGGCAGCCTTCCAAAACCATCAACCTAATCCATCAAAATGTAAAACGTTTAGAGACAGTTTGGCTTCACACTTGACGTCACGCACGCTATTTGTTGTTACGTCAGTCACAGAGCGGAAGTAAATAGCGGAAGTGACACCACACCCTCGACGCACTAATGAATTTCCAACGTCTTGTGGGATCAACCGCAACAAACCGACGATTGGTTGGTTTTTACTGTTTCTGAGCATGCGCCAGGTAAGAGTTATTGACTAACTCTGCATGGATCCATCAGTGATGTCTAAGTGTCGTCATTGCTTCCGCACAACAGACACATTTAGAACGATGGATAAAAAAGCAATTTAACAAATTGAAATGTCTACTGTTTAATAAAAGTGTACAAGCGAGTATGAAGTAGTTCGTTGGAATCTTGTCTATCATTTAAACATTTAGAACCCTGCGTTGAGTTTTTGCTGTGTTTCGGAATTAACAGACTGCTTCTAACAATTTCTAGTTTTCATGGTTAATTGGATTGGTGATTTCGGTGGATACTGTTTTCTATCGAGACCCAGCAAAAGACACTAAACCAGCGACTTTTTATATCACGGGGTCTCGTGTCTTTCCACCATTTGAGCCAGATAACTGTTAGACAGCGACATACGCAAAAACATTAACCGATTTATTATCGAAACAAATTTCGATTTATTTTTTATTATAGAGAAAATTATTGCACACAATGGTTTTGTATTGCTTGTATAATAGGAGCGTTTAAAAAAAGCCTGTTATTGCTACACAAGTTGAATCACGTTTTCAGCGTAAACAAATATATCCCCACAGGCCTGGTGGGCGGCCACACAAGAGGCCGCCGCGTTTTTGAAAAGAAATATGACGTGCGTTGCTATCTGATCGAGAGCATTTCTATAACCTTTTCAGACGAAATATGTCTGCCAGGTGGCTAATACTAACCTTTGTTGTGTCGACTGATAATAATATTTTAGCTGGCAGATTGGCTTATTATGATTGGAACAGGATTAAAATGGACTGCATTTTCCGTTTAGAACAGCAGGTTACGTAAAATGGTCAGAACCGGATCCAGCGCTCTCTGAAATAATTCAGTACAGTCACACCGACGGCTAATTTTTTTGTAGTTAACTTCTACTTTTTATATTATTCCTGATAATACAGACATTCTGTAATTGAGGGATTGCTCATATTCGTTTTACAAATGTTATGTTACAGCAGAAGTATCCGTAGGAACGAGGAGTAGCGGGCTTTAACTGATTCAATACATTTTAGCGGTAGAGACGTCACGAGACTATCTCGACCGTCACCAATGTTTAGAAAATAAAATTGGACCCGTTCCGAGACTCGGTCAGCATTAGTCTCTTTATACAGGCTGCAGCAACTCTTTTTTCCAATGAAAACCATTACTTTTCAAAATTCAATGTAAGGTGGGTAGTACAGCAACTCCCCTGTATCACTATCAGTGTCTTATAACCAGCAACCCCCTCGGCATACAACATTCACCTGCTGCCGACAGCGTCGAAGCACTTACCCGCTGCCCAACTTCTCGGAGCCTGGCAGGCCCCCCCCCCACTGAAGCATTTGTCCATGGACATAGTTACATTGAATTAGTTCATTGTTATATTACCGAAAAGGCATCATAGGAGACGAAGGATGACCTCAATGTCATTAGTACCACTTGTGTATTTTTCTCTTCCCAAAACGCCCTTCGCTTGGATGACGCTTCAAATATTGTGAGTATCTCAAGCGGCCTTGGTGTTAGTATTTTGTATTTTAGTTTAGCTTTTGATGTTTAAATCTTACCCTTGCTAGAAATGTTGTATGGTTACATTTATTTTAATATTTTGTTTAAATTCTCTTTGCTTGCGTTTGTCGTTTCTCAGTTGGTCATTATTCTTAATGCTAATATTTTTGCTGTTTAAACGTTTTCATCTAGTGAATCAGGATGTTCCTGGTTCAACTGTCGTCATGTCGTGACGTAAGAGGGTATTGCTCTATCTCTCTCTCTCTCTCGTGGTACTCAGCTTTGTTCGTCGGTCGGAAGAGCTTAGCACTTCTTCAGGTGTTTGCTGATTCTCACATTGGTAATATAGCTCTTTTTGCAAGGATGTCCATTTAGTCCGGTCTCTTGAAGGAAAAAAACGTTACCAGCTGGACAAAGGCATGACAATTTGCACAGGTATTCGTTGAGGCATACGAATACAAACCAGAAGGGGTGCCAACTTCAAAAGGTAACGAAGGAGAAAATATAAAATAAAACATAATTTTTACATGGCAGCTGTAGCATAAACCTGCAAACAGTCGATGTCTTAATGTCACATTAAAATTAAAGGTTCCCACAATACTGTCATGTCCTATTTTAGTGAAAACTTTCAACACACAATTCTGGACAGGAAAGGTGACATACATAATTTAGGTAAAAGCAACCACTGAACCCTAAAATCGTATTTCAAGTTTACCACCGTAAATTTGCACAAGCGCTCTTTGTTCAATTGGTTATTACAGTGACATTCGGTTTCAAAGTGCTCTTGCGAGCAATTCTAATAGCCAATAATGGATATGATTTATGAAAAGTCGGGGTCTATTCTATCCATCAATCCCAACCGAAAAAAACTTGTGTGCACCCTACGCCCATTTAAGGGGAAGAGGTAAGGCGTAGAGGCGAAAGCGTTTGGTGATTTTATAATTCATTTGTGCTCTTGCGAGACCTTCAAGCTCTAGAAATGGTAGTAAAATTCAAATACGATTTTAGGTTCAATGGTTGCTTTTACCTAATAGAGGTATATCATCTTTCCTGTCCAGAATTGTGTGCTTTACTTTACCTTTTTCATTTTTTGACGGTTAAGAAGTTGCAGCCAAAAAATCGTTTTTTGGGAGAGTAAATTACCCCCTCGCCCCTCAGGGGTTTTGAACTTGCTGATCATAGCTATTTTTTTGCCAGTTACTCTTCATGTGCATCCATATCAAATTTCATGCTTTTCACAGAAAGTGAAGAATTCGGCTCTCTTCTATTAAAATAGAGGAAATGGTCCTGATGCATTGCATATACTTCAGATTTGTTAAATGGGGCTTAGTTATGTTCTATTTATATAGTATAAAACATAAATTAAACTCATTCCACAGTCGTGAGCAGGTGGCATCCCTTCTGAAGTGCCTTTGTATACCCCAAACAGTGTTTATACAAAGTTTGATGGTTTTGACCACCGTGTAACGATTTCATGAAAAATTGGCCCTAAGAGACTGGACTAATTGGAGTTGGATTTCCTTCGAACAAGGTATAAACAGAGCTAATTTTTATTTCATGATATTATATTTGAACTATGCTAGAATCATGAGTTGTTATCTACACTTTATGTCGTTTGACTGAAAAGGTTGTAGCAAAATCGCTCCTTAATGTGTGTTTTCTATTGCGAGAAGGAAAATTCCACACCTTGGTATAATAGCGTGAGGATGACTGTTCATAGAATTGTACATACATTAATTTTGCCTTCTGGTGTGTGATTACATTACGAAATGTATGGAGATGTATTTTATTATGAAAAGCGTGTGTTGTTCAGCAACCATGTTCATCTAACATATTTCCGTGAGCCATGGTTTTCTGGTTCGTCAGTGTTCGGTTACGCCTGTTGTTATTATAACAAGGGTTTAGACATTTTGGATCAGTCTACTGTCAATTCAGGAACCTGTTGCGCTCGTCCACTTTTACATCACCGCCAACATTAGGTCGGTTGCAGACGGACCACCAAACGTGCGATAGTCTCAAAAAAAAAAAAAAAAAACTATGCCACTAGCGCGTCTGAATCGACGATACTTTCAGAGAGCAAACGCGCAATTTAGGTTTTTTTAGCACTTCTCAGCTATTTTGAATCCATTCTATTTGTAGACGACTTTAAAATCGGGACAGATTTTCTCACCTGGTCCCTCACCCCCACTCCAGGAGGAGGTTTTGAATGTTATCTGCTGGTCTACAATTTGACAGGTGTCACGTTCTGTCTCGAAATGCCAAACAATTAGGAACTGGAAACACTCATTTCAATTACCTTTTGGATGGTGGTACTCTTCCTTTCGTGGATGAAATTTGACATCTTGGTATCTGGTTTACCCGAGACCTTAAGTCTTCCCAGTACTGTTCTAATGTTTCTACTGCGACCTTTCGCCGGCTTGCCATGATAAACAGATGTTTCACCGCAGGAAATTTCCACACCACGATTTGGGCATACAAGGTCTTTGTCCACCCCCTCCTGAAATATGCTACGCCGGTGTGGTCGCCACTTCTCTAGACATGTCGACTTGACTGATTCGGTGCAGAGAAGGTTTACTAAGAGCCTTCCGGGTCTATGCCAGATAAACCATATCGAACGCCTGACTCGTGCGGGTCTTGCGCTCCTAGAACTTGGACGCTTACGCTTCGATTTAATTCTTACATATAAGATCTTGCGAAATCGGACCACAGTTAATCTTCCTTTCTTGGATTTTGCCCCTTGCTTACATTTTACACGTGGACATCCCTGGAAGTTGGCGGTAGGTTGCGCACGACTCGACTGCAGAAAATTGTTTTTCTCAATTCGCATTGTCCCAGTCAGGAATGTACTGCGTGCCAGTACGGTATGTAAAGACTCCTAAAGTGGGCTTCAGGCGCGAATTGCTCACTGAACCTTGATCGTTTCCTTAAAAGACCAATGTAACTTCTCGCTACTTGCAATTGGTATGGTATAAGCGGCTCGCAACCCTGTTTGTGCTGACAACTTTAGTTATGGTAAATTTTCATTATTAGTTTAAACTTTGACAATAATTGCCAATTATTGGCTTTGGCCAAGCTTTACGATGCTTTAATTTTGTTGTTGATTGTATGGTTCCCGGCGTTTCCCCTCACTTGTCCCTCACGTTTGTCGATGCCATCGGGGGCCATTGTGTCCCTGGTAGGTCTAACCTTGGTGGTAAGGCATTCGTGACCCCAACCAAATCCCATCAACCCCTCCCTTGCTGTAGCGCCATTGTCTCCATTTTGTAATAGTTATTGGTTAGAAGCAAGCGGTTAACGATTTTTGACCAACGGGTGCGATTATTGGCACTGCTCATACGAGAGCAGTGCCAATAATCGCACCCATCGGTTAAAAACCGTTAACCAAGAGATTCTAGCCAATAACTGTTTTAAACCACGGTTGGAACGTTGAGCTAACTCGTATTTAATTAAAACGTGTTTGTTTTTTTTGTGAAAATATCTCGATATGAATGAAGGTCATACCATTTTAGTTTATGGAGGGTGGAGTGGATGGTAGACCGACCAGTCCTTTGCTTCCGTTCGTGGGGGGAGTGAGTGGGAAGGAGACGAAGCGTCGTTTCGCCGTATTTCACGCTAGCCAGCTCGCTTGTGTTTTCGAAGCTTTTCGGAATGATAGAACTTCGATTAGAGGCCGCAGGGATCGTAAACATTCTAGGAAGGTATGTAATTCATTTTGAGTGTTTGTAGTTTGAGAATTGTTTAAAAAATACGGTAATAGGGTATTGGTATGAATGAAGGTCATTGCATTTTAGTTTGTGGAAGGAGGGGGGG
>JAHWFP010021509.1:0-25749 GCA_023313725.1 Lithobius niger | reverse complement strand
GGGGAGTTAACGCGGAGTGAATAGCTTAGTTACGGGCCTGACATAATAAGAGTTTGCAGGGATGGGATTTCATTCCTTTTAAGTAATTGGTTTTGCACGTTTTTATTGCGTTACGTTTATTTTTTGCATGCTGTATTTGGTGGTTAGTGTGTGCGTTCCCAGTCGCGTGATCCGGAAGTGTCAAAAGTGTGGGTTATTGGCAAAAGTGTGGGTTATCGGCAAAAGTGTGGGGGTAACTTGATAACCCACAGTTTTTGCGATGACGCACACTTCCGGTGTTGGTTTTTTTGTGAGTGAGTGTTTTTTTTTTTTCAAACTCAGTGTTGCGACGTAAGCCTACCTTACGTACAGCATGGAAGCGTACGAGCTAAAAAATAAGCAAACGAATGTCAAAATGCCACATTAGTTTGACTTGTGGCACCGTTAAGGTCGATCGGTGTTTGTTAAATTCATCGCACCTTCTAGCATCAAGTGAAGGAATGAACAATATGATTTTTTTACGAAACAAACAAGAAACGAGCCTTCAAATCATTGAGTGACTATTTGGAACGTCCTCGTGCACCATGGAGCATTTTATACAGGTTTACAATATAACTGCCTCTAGATGGCGCCAGGTATTTACTAACAGTTTTCAATCGGTGATAGTGCTACTTTAAGGGGACGTGGTCGTCCGTGTTGAAAATTCGATACAGGTGATGTGGACGTGTGTCTCTGCAGCGAAGGATTGTTACACTGATTTTTTGTACGGAAATTACCGGCGTTTTTTATCGTCAACAACACGTGAATATCTCAGTTTACAATCATAAGTTGGATTTTCCCCCATTTATGCAAAATGCGGTTGGGCGCCATTTTTATTAAAAAAAAAAAGGCTATTTTGACGGCCCTCATGTCTGGCCAGCTAAAAATGGTTTCTTTTGCTAAGGAAATATCCATAACCTGTTAATTTTAGCATTCATTGATCCACAATGGATGGTTCCTTGGAGGTTTCTAGTTGCTTGTAGCCGCCTGCTTGCTAACCCAATGCGCTTGCATGGCACAGCCCTCTATAAAAGCGAGAGCACGATCGCTTTCATCATTTATTTTCCTCTCATTGTGTCAGGCGGTGACACAAGAGGGGAGGTAGGGCGGGTTTGGTTATGTATGTTTTCCTAGGCAAAAGAAACCATTTTTAGCCGGCCAGACATGCGGCAGCAAAATGGGCTTTCTTATTGCCGTGTGGAGCACATCCATAATCTGTTAATTTTATTATTAACAGGAGACCTCGTCAAAGATTAGGTGGCGGGCCTTTACAGGCGCCCTGGGCTGCAAGCAGGCTTTTCCCCAAAATAAAAGGAATTATTTTATTCAAATATTTCTCACTTTAATCAGAACAGGAATTTTGGTCTCTTTCGTAGTGATTGGTGGCCCTGAAAAGGACCGTTGGTTTAGAGATGAGTCTTGCTTCCATCAGTGGCTTGGCTTGCTTCCATCACAGGTTGACTTGCTCTGCCTTGGTGGTGGCTTTCTTCTGCTTCGTTACGAGTGCTGGGGGGGGGGGGGGAACCTTGACTACGGTTCTGGCTGCGACAATAGGTCCCAACCGGTGAAGTCAGTTTTCTTCTCTTGACATATCCCGTAAGTAATGCGAGATGAATATTGTGGTGTTTCGCCAGGATGCTGCTGCTAGATTTCTTGGATGTGAATGGCGTTGTGGTAGGCCCATGATGTGGAGATTACTCGAACTTCATGCGCCGTTACTCTCATGCTACTGCTCATATTGTCGTGTTTGTCGCATGCAGCTTCGATAGTCTTTTTGATCCATCGTGCCACCATCACAGCGGTGGTTTCGCCTGCATGCGAATCAACAGGTAAGAAAAGTTGGTTCCTTCCTCTTTGTATGTTGTTGTGTTTGGTTCGAGCTATGTAAAAGCGAAGTGCTCGAACTGGGCATCGTTCTGGTTTATTTCCGAGGATATTTGTGAGTGCTTCAAAGGTAATTGGTTTTGATAATTTTTGGGTCTTAGCTTGGAAAGTCGAATAAGGAATCAGAGTTATGGATGTGAAGTTTGGTTCAAGGATGAAGTACGCCTGGCCGCGGACAAGGCTTGGATTTCACTACAATGTAGGCTTGCTGCGAGTGTCACGAGGAAGACAGTTTTCCGTGTTATTAGGTGAAGGGAGCTGTCTTGCATGGGTTCGTAGGGGGTCTTCCATTAGATATTGTAATACAAGTGATATATCCCAGTCTGTTACCATTCGTCTGGTCGTTGGTCATTCATTCTCGAATGATTTAGGAGTAAGGCCGAGATGCGGTAATCTTCTAGCAACAAAAAGATTATTTTTATTGGCTGTTTTGAAGACAGAGTTTAAGGCTGAACGGTAGACGAGGATAGTTGAACTTTTTAATTTTTAGTGGTTGAATAAGTCGTTGAAGAATTTTAGGAGGTCTGGTAAAGGGGTGTCGTGTCGATTGGATTAATTTCCTTCGGATACACCAATGAAACCATTTTGTCCAGTGACTGTCATACATTCTGTTTGTTGAATCTCTAGTTGCTTTAGAAGCGATGCATTCGGCCTCATCTTGAGGAATTCCAGCCTTATTGAGGAGTTTGGTGATACTAGCCCCCGTGAAGGTTTAGGTTGGCGAGGTTTGGGTGTAGTTTGGACTCTTTTTGTTGTGATAGAAGATCGGGAAGAAGGGGTAGACTTCTTGGAGTGTCTGCTATTAGAATTAGGAGGTGGGGGAACCATGATGCCTATTGCCACAGGGGTGCTATTATTAACCTTGAGGTTCCTGTATTTTCTGTAGGGCTTGTGGAATGAGTTTGAAAGGTGGGAACAGGTATGCGTACAGGTTTTGCCACGGGAACGTCAGGGCATCTACTGCTGTTGCTTGCCGAAATCGGGCTGATGAAGTGGGGAAGTCTGGCATTGTGCCTCGGGGTGCTCCAGATGATGAAGAGATATCCGCAGATGGATTTCTTGAGGCTCCATTCATTCGCCTGTTGGTGAGTTTTGGCGAGAGTGAGAGTCTGCAATTACATTCCTGTTTCCTGTGATGTGGAGTGGTAAAAAAGTGACGTTGTTTTGAGTGCAGAAGTTGAAAATCTCCGACGTTAGTTCGTCCAGTTTCCGGGATTTAGTTCCTACTTTCTTTCGGAAGTAGGCAAGTCCAGTCGTATTGTCGGCTTGGCCTTGTATTACTTTATTTTGTATTAGTGGTCGAAAGTGTGTTAAGGCCAGTTGAATTGCCCGAAGTTCGAGGACGTTGATTATTATTGGGAGGCCATAGACCTGAGACTTGGAGGTTGTCCGTATGGGCTCCCCAACCTTCCATGATTTATCGGTGAAAAGGAGATGGTTGGATGATGGCTCGTGGAGAGGTACTGATTGCGACAATGTTGTTACGTCTGTCCACCGAAGGAGGCGTTCGTATGGGAAGTCTTCACATGGTCATTGTTGTTGGTCTGGCTGGTTTTGATAGTAGGACCAATTATCGATTCGGTAGTGGTGGAATGGTCTGACCATCCAACGGCCGTAGGGGACGAGGTTTGCATTGGCATTCATTTTCCCGATGAGCGAGTTCAGTTCTCTGAGCGAATGGGAAGCTTGTTTTCGGAACTGGCAATGTGGAAAAGGAGATCTTGTATTCAGTCGGGTGATGGCGAGATTGCTGCAGATGTTAGATTGAATAAGGTGCCTAGAAAAATGAAGGATTGTGCTGGGGTTAGGCGTGATTTTGCCAAGTTGACGCCGAAGCCGAGTTGGTTTAGTACATGAAGCAGATGAATTTTTTGGTCTCTGTCGATTTGCAGGCGAATGGATGTTGGTTGTTGAGCGCCCAGTCGTCCAGGTATGCAGATGCTTGGATTTTGTGCTGGTGTACTTTTGCAAGGAAGGGTTTCAGGACGAGCGTATAAATTCTTGGGGCAACATTTAGGCCGAATGGAAGACAGTGGAATTCGTAGACCTTTCGGTTGTAAATGAAATGGAAACGGTGGAAGATTACCGGATGTAATGAGACGTGGAGGTATGCATCTTCCAGATCGATTGAGATTGTCCAGTCGTTTTGTTTGAAGGATTGGCGGGTCGATTGTAGGGTTTCCATCTTGAAATGGTCGTTGTTGATTTGTTTGTTTATAGGTTTCAAGTTGAAAATTAGGCGTTGGCCTCCTGTCTTTTTGGGGCAAAAGAAAATCGAGCTGTAAAATTCTGGTGTCGGGTTGTGGCATTCCTTTATGGCTTTTTTGGAGAGAAGTTGGAATATCTCGGACGAAAGGTCTTTGGTTACTGGTGGTGCGAAGTCCCAAGGAGGGGAGGCCGCTAGTGGAGGTTTTGAATGGAAAGTCGGTCGAAAACCATATTGTATGATTGAAAGAATTTCTGAGTTGCGAGTTATTTCTTGCTAGGCTGGCAGGAAGTGTTTGAGCCTTGCTTCGACTGGTAAGTGGTTGGGAGACATAGCGTCATTGTTGTCTTTTCCGAAAAGAACTTCTGCCTCCAGGTGTGTTGGTTTCTTTGGCCGGGCGGTTGGGAGCGTGGTGTTTGTTCCGTCTGAAAGGGTTGGAACTGTTTAGATTGGTGTCAACCGTTGTCGTTGTTTTCGGCTGGAGGGCCTCTGAGCTTGTTCCAGTTGTCTGCCGACGAATGGGCTGGAGCCTGTTTGTTTTCTGTAGAAACGCTGGCCGAATGGATAATTTTGCTTTTGGGGCTTGGGTTTCTTGGAGATGTTCAAGTGTGGGGCCAATGTCGGGATTAGTTCCCGAAACAGTGTGTCTGATTCTTGAATTGGCTGGTTCCAAAGCCGGTGTCTGTTTGAATCATTGAGATTTGTTGTGTTTAAAGCAGTTTCTCTTAGCGGGAGCGTGTTATTAACAAGCTGCTATAGCGACTGCGTAGTCGCACCGGTCTTCTGTAGAGTTCCTCCATTTCCAGTGTTGAGGCGCACACCTCTATCATGCACTACAACAGCTATCTGTATTATACTAATCTAAAAGCAGTAGCCATCACAATTGCCGGCTAAAAATGTGTTAGCTTTTAGGTCATTTTACATTTTAGGCGTAATTGTCAGCTTTTAGGCCTAATTTTAACCAGCGGTTTTAATTTCGTAAGTAGCAGCTAACGGAGATTTGGATTGTATAGTAAGCCTAATCATTTTTGCAACACGGAGCGCCTTCAGGCACACAGTGTTACAACGTAACGCTCAACGTAGCCTATACAGATCAGTGGTAGTAGTGAAGTGACGAGAGAGCAGTTGATGAAGCCAACAGCGACTCGTAGCAACTTGACTTGCCATGGTAACATGAGTTTAGGCCTAATTTTCATTTTTTAGGCCAAATTTAAAAAATGCAGTTTTAATTTCGTAAGTAGCAGATAGGCCTAATGGAGAATTTGATTTTGACGGTAAGCCTATTCATTCATGCAACAATGCGAGGAGACTATTTTAAATGAAGCTAAAATCCATTTGTTTTTATTGAGGATTTTAATTCGACGATCAAATGTTATTATTTAATTTAGTTACATCGAAAAAGTTTATTAGCTATGAGGAAGTAACGATGTTTTAATTTGCCATGTTATTTAACTAACTTAAATCACACTGAATCTAACATTGTAAACAGTGGTCGTCAATATCTGGTACCGTTGCGAAGTTGAAAAAAGCGACAGACGGACGGATGAACAAAGTCGTTGCAATAGTGTTCTCAACCGATACGGCTGTACAGAAGACTAAAAAGAGCTCTCGTTGCCCATTTTAGTGCGTGGTAAGTAGCGAGGCTGGCTTTCTGGAACAGTTGTGAGATTAGGGACGAAAGGTTCCTGATTTCTTCTGGGCTGGCGTCGACCGAAAGCTTTTCACAGAAGGTGTTGACGGCCGTGTTTAGTACGTACACCTGTGATGCGGCTCGGAGGCTCATTGGTAAGCACTTGTTGTTTCCAAAAAGAACATGTGACGGGACATCGTTATTTTTAGGGATTGATAGGGCAGTCCCGAAATCTATTTTTACTTTGGCGCATAAGAATTCACATTTGGTGTGTGTGTCGAAATTCCGGGTATCGTGGAGCCATCACCAAATGGTCAGAAGTAGCTTGCTTCACGGCCAGTCCGAGGAGGTGGTGGTTCTTTATCTAGTTCTAGGAATTCACCCTTCCCTAGTAGAGAGCCCTTGTTGCGGAGAAGACAGGTTAGTAGTGTTGTCGACTGGCCGAGCAAGTTGCGGGGTTTCGAGTCGCGATCCCATAGGACAAATCCGAAACCCGAGGCGTATTCCTTCAGTCTGCTGCAGCGCCACTACGAATTTCGTGTAGTGCGTGAAATGACGTCACTTGCAGCGCCGAAGTTCCAGCATTAGAGAATACGATTTTGTGGTTACGTTCGCTACTACAAAATGGACGACATGTTCACGAATCGATTCAGACGATAGTTATTATGCATTTAAAAAGTGTAAATGAATAATGTGTTGGGCAGATAGTTAAAACGACACATTAACGGCAGTGATAAAAAAATGGAAGGAAAATCAATGAGTCCAATATTCACAAAATGACGGAATTTTATTACTGACATTATTTCAATGTACTAAGGTCCGTCTCCCAAAAATTAGTTGTATGCAGTAGCGTGATGCGTCGTCTAGCATAAATTTCAACAATTCCTTCCATTAATAAACAAAGTTCACTTTTCTTCTTAAATTGTATCTTCGTATCTGTTTAGTCAGTTTACCGACTTTCACATTATAGAATCATTATTTCGTTATTACTACGTGGAGAGAGAAGTTGAGTGATACTTGTCGACCATTTTGTTTAGCAATCCGCTTTTAGAATTTTTAACTTAACTTTAACTTTTTATCTACTGTCAAATCGCCCAAGATTGGGTATTGCGAGACAGGTGGCGACAGTGTACTGTATCATATAGGCAACACATTTTAAATAAATACTTAGATATACAAATGATACAGAGTAAATCTCACCAATGCTGGGCGCATCATCAAATTAGGCTAATATCTAGAAAAACTTTCTAAAAACAATAATTTCGACTAGCCTATGTAACGTTATGTTTTTATGTGCATAAACAACGCAAAACTCATAAAAACAAAAGAATAAAATTAGTGCATTTTATTATTCTGAATAAGAAATATACAGGGTGGTCAAAAAGTCTGGTCACAGCAAACATCTCAGGAAGTATTGGTCGTAGGATGGTAAGGTTGATATACTGAAATAAGTCACTTGTGGCGAGTCCAGTAGCATGAGCCGGAATGACCTTGAATATTGTTATCAAGGCCATTCAATTATTATTTTTGGAACAAAAAGAGATACGATATAAAATTCAAATGCACAGTTTTTCGTCCTGACCAAATAAACCTAATATAAAAAAAAAAAACAGAATTGAAATAGCTTCATAATTGTAAGAGCTACGATCAAAAAAAGAACGATGAAGCAAGCGTTGCGATGAAGCAAACTTTGCTTGCTTTATTAGCACGAACTGAGAGTTGTAAAAAATAATCAGCTTTAGTTGCGTAAACAACAGACAAAATACGGTACATACCTGAAGTGAAGCCAGTAATGTAAATTGGAATGACCTTGGGCTTTTTCTTAAGGTCATGAAACTATTAACATTTTTAACCTTGATAACTATTTTTTAACCATTAACTGCCTCTATAACACTGGACGTAAAATGTCCAAGTTTATTACTGTATGCTTAGTAGGAAGTCGTTTTGTTGTCTGTGATGCCTAGTTGTCTGTGGCGCTCAGTGAGCTGTTAAAAGCCTAGTTTCCTTGCACACATTTTGGAACCCCCTACAGGCTTGTCACCCCAGGAGATGCTCAATACGCCGTCCTTGTGAAGCAACGCAGAATTGGGCACGAAAGGCTATGGACTGTCGTACCCTTGGCAGTGTCTCAATTTACATTTGAGCACATGGCACCCTAATTCGCTTCTGTAAGTTGTGAGAGTTTGGTACATTCCCACGTTCTTAGTGTGACCTCACTAAAAGTAAGCTAGTGTGATTAAAATCAGGTGATATTGCTGACCAGACAACGAAGCTTCCTCGTCCAATCCTGGAAATACCATGCCCAGCCATTCACGACTGCATAAACATGATGATGGGAAGCCAACTGGCTCGAAAAGTGATAAGTAAATACAGATACAAACCTATTTACGCTGCCTTTTGGACTTAAATGTCAGGAAGGCATTCCCGCTCAGGCCATCTGACATTTAAGTCCAAAAGGCAACGTAGATAGGTTTGCATCTGTATTAATTTATTTACGACTGCATACAGAAAAGTGTGATTGAGCACTCTCATGCTGAAACCACATCTCTCGATCTGATCTTACGGGAATACCATCCACAAAGGTGGAGACAACAGATTTCAGTATGAAGTCTTGGTACCGTTGCTAGTTTAGCGTGCCATCATAGAACACTGGACCTGCTAGGCATTCCCGTAAATGTCACACCGCACATTGGATCGCCAATGTATCTGATGAGATCTCTCCCTCAGCAACTGTGAACTTTTCTTGTGACCAGTAGTGCATGTTTTGTTTGTTTACCAAGCCATCGCATGAAAACTAGGCCTCATCCGACCACTCAATCTTTGGTTGAAATTCTGTATTGTCGTCTATGATTGTGAAAAACCAGCGACAAAAGTCTTCACGTCTTCCACAGTCACCCTTCTCCAAGTCTTGATGATAGTGAAGGTGAAAAGGATATTTAAAACACTGGTGGTTCATGTTAACATCCTCATCAACTGCTCTGCTACTAATTTAGGGATTGGCAGCAATAGCAAGGACAACTGTACAAGATTCTTTGTTTCTTACAGTAAGTGGCTGTCTAGACACTATGTGGTAGAGGAGTGGAAGGTGTTGCGTTGTTATCTAGACACAAGCTAGTGTGTCACCGCCAAGTAACAGTAGACCATCCCATTGTAGACATCCGATTGTTAAAAAATTGATTGTTAATGATAAAATGTTGACTCACTAGCTGACATGTGTCTGTTAACTGTAAGCAACTGAAAGCATATTTTGGCATGTTGAGGATAAATCCCAATGTGACAGAAATGTTTCAAATTTATGTAAGGAGAAGGGTCAGAGATTAAGAAAAACTAAAATTTAAAGGATGAGTGTCCACCAATCATAGAGAAAAAGATGCGTCAATAACGTTGTGTTTATGTTACTGGCTAGCTAGCTAGCTAGCTAGCTAGCTAATAAGATTTTTCCTATGATAAATTCCATAGACTTTTTGCTCATGGCTAGCGCAAAATTGAGAAGGCCTACGTAGGTGAATCTTGGCACACGGATGCATGGTGATCTGAGCATGGTCCTTTTGTTGGTTTGAGAGTTGTAGGGGTCAGGACAAATGCGTAGGAGGGTTTTGAAATTCGTCGACAGCGAATTAAAATTTCGTTTCTATTCCAAGTTGCAACCAAAGATTTAAAGCAACAATGTCTTGAACAATCAACACTGGGCTTTAGATTTATTGTAAAAGCCTGCACGAACTAAAAACTGAACTGTAACGAAGGACAAAATAGGGAAACATTAACGTTGCCGTGGATTATGTAAGAATAAAAGGATGCACGTTAGATGATGGTTATGCAACAATACGAGCATCCACGAGCTAACTGGGTTTTTGTTAATAACCCAAAAATAAAATGCTTCGCGTTCTGCTGTTTTAGTAATAGCGACCTTTGGGGGTTTCTGTATGACTAAATGTCAATCTACTCCAAAACAAAACTTGTTAAGGATTCCCGCCAAGCTTTTTGGCCGTGTGAAGTCGTGATATCAAACGCCAAGCTCTTTCGCCAAGCTAATCCCGCCGAGTAATAGTTCGAAGGTTAAATGAAATATATGAAAATTGCTTACTGCACAATTTTCAATTATAAACTGAACTAAGAACCAGCTTTATTCACCGCATGGAAGAATTTATTTTCGTGATACAAAAAAAGCGTTACCAGTAGTAGTAAGTAGTAAGTAATTCGGCAAATATCAACGTTATTCACGCCTTTTTTTCAACAAGAAAACGTTAAGCTGTGTCCTCAATAGTGACTTTTATGTTGTCAGGCGACCAAAGTCTCCCGATGCAACAAGTTTCAGCCTTTTCTGTCGCATTGTTATTTATCCTCACATGGCTGAAAACAGCTAAACTCCCTTTGCTGTAAAGACACAACGTGTCTAGTGGTCGCCATGCTCATATATATATTTTATCTGAATGTTATAGTTTTATCTTGGCGGGCGACATACTAGCGTGTGTCTTGATGAAATCTTGAAAAGTTAAGGGGAAGGTGCAGGGATAAACAAAACAACTGAAGGGGATGCGCTGATTGAGTGAGCGAAGCTAACGAAATCAGCGATTGTTAGCCAGTGTGTGCCAAAATGGGATTGAAGCAACTTAAGCAAGTGAAGAGTGATCATACAATAAACTAAGCCGTGGCAATTTGGCTAATCTAACGGCTAATTGGCAACGGTAAATTTGAAAATTAGAAATGTGAAAATTTATAGAAATAAAATTCCTCTAGAAAAAAGGTACAGATGAAGATAACACGGTGTACCCTTGTTCACAGTCCTATGAAAGTTGTGATATCCACCCAAAACCAAAACTGGTAGAAAAACCCGCCAAGTTTCCCAAAACGATCGGTCTTTGAAGGTAGTGATATCATTCAACCAAGGAAAGGCCGCCAAGGTCAATCCTATTACCAAGTTAATCGCACCCAATAATGCTTTGGACTTTAAATGAAAACTAAGATTGCTACAGCGAGTAGCAATCTTCAAGTTTTCATTATATTTCGAACTATTAGTCCGAGCGATTAACTTGGCTTATAGGATTGACCTTGACGGCCTTGGTTGAATGATATCACTACCTTCAAAGGCCGATCGTTTTGGGAAACTTGGCGGGTTTTTCTACCAGTTTTGGTTTTGGGTGGATTTAAAGATACACAATAAATAACAAGAAATAAAAGAGAGGTAAGATTGTTGTTTTAGTTTGTTTTTTGGCACAGCACTTGGTAAACAGATATTTCCTTAGCACATGCTGTGCAGCATTATTCAACTGAACCAGGGGGACGACAGCTAACGTTTTTTTTTTGTTTTTTTTGAGGGAACTAATAACGTTTTCACACACTTACAAGTAAAAGGATAAAAATTCCTAACATTAAAACAATCTTTTGTATTTTTGGGAGGTTATTCCCTTCTTTTCCCAATTACCCTCAAGAAGTACTTCTTAGCGGACCCAGTAACCATATTTTGAATGCGTCAAACAGAAATAGAGTATTAAAAACGCGTAATAACATAGAATAATTGTATTTGTTATGTTCTTTGGCGCCCTCTTATGCCTTGTCTGAAGCTGGAAGGACAGTTGCCCCCCCCCCCCCACTAGCTACCCCTGGGCTGAACCCTAGACCACAAAACAACCTATAACGTGATATGTTTTACAATATTTTTTAACACCAAAGATCAGACAGACGATAGTGAGGACTTGTTTTAGAGACGCACTAGGAATTCTAGGACTGCACCATAGTATATTAATAAACAAAAACGTATCGTTAAAAGTTAAAAGTAAGGGTCTAAAAGTTATAACCTGTAAGGAACACGGACAAGATTTGACTGTAAGGGTCTAGGTATCAAATTTGACCAGTAAGACGCTGCTAAGCATTAGACCCTTATACCCGGTTTTTGAGTAACAGCTGTCCGAAAGCGTCCTATAAAGACCCATGAGATGATCCAATGATAGTGGAGGTGTGGGTTTCCTACTATGCTTCAGGTTGGTATTTTTTTTCGGTTTGGTAACATGGCAGCAATTCCAAGCAAGACAACCTGCTACAAGCTTAAGCGTGTACACCCATTCTGTCTGAGTTACTAAGTCATTAATAAATAGACACTGCATCGCAGGGTAGATAGTACTGGGTGACACTAGTCCTGGTAGAGTCAGGTTGCAGCATGAAGGCTGTTATGGCTGATAAGACTTACATAAAAAATTATCATATCCACTAAATCATTTAGTGGGAACTCGGCCTTCTTTAGTACTCATCCTGTGAGTACCACCTCTTAACAGGCCACAATGGGTCAGTCAACTGGTAGGAGCACAGAGGCTGGCATGAATAGTGGTATACGGGATGAGAGGAATAGTGGCGAAAATGGTCATAAATTCAAGAATAACAGTATTCGTTCTTGTGTGTGTAAATTCTAATACTTAGGCCTGTTTTGCTTTTAATCATGTACATGGTGGTGTTCAAAAGCTCACGATGAAATTCCCTGATTTTTCCAGGTTTTCCAGATCAATACTAACACTTTTTTCTAGCCGAAGGAAGTAGCAGACCAGGACTAATAATTTTTTTTTTCACATTTCACTCAAATCGGAATAACTATATCGCATTGTTTTGCTAAATCAAAAACTGCTCTTATTTGTATTGGTAAAGAGTAAGAAAAGGCCAAAATCTGAACAAAACTAAAAGTTCACTTAACGTCCCACATCAGTTAGGCTTAAGCAGTTTTCGCTTTATCAGAAATGAAGCAAAAAGGCAATGAAGTTTTAACTGAAATAAAGTGACGGTTTTAGAAGTAAAAAATTTAATCCGAATTACGTATTCTTTCCGGAAAATGTTCAAATTCCCTGATTTTCAAATATTTCAAATACACGATTTTTAAATATTTTTCAAATTCCCTGATTTTTCCCTAAATTTTGCCAGACTTGATAAATTCCCTGAATTTTCCCGGTTTTCCAGGTAGAACGCCACCCTGATGGTCAACCTCGATTCCAGAATACGAACGGACTTTCAGTAGTACTCAGTTTATGGTAGTGAAGAGGGAGTGCAACCCCTTTGGTTATCGCAATTCTGACTACTAGATGGCGTTAACGTCTACAACGTATTTCAGTAACGATATTAGTTTCACTTTTTCTCAGTTATTTTCCAACGGAATAGTGTCAATCTTGTTTTTAATGAAAGAGAATCGAATTGTCTAGCGAGGTGTGGAGCCAAAATCATCTAAAATATATTTTTGCACTTTGGAGCAATATTTTAAGGTTGGCTGATTGAAAGAAATAAAATCTGTAAACGTGATTGCCATCCAATAATTAATGCAGGTGTTGTTTGAAAAAAATCATACCTACTCTAATCGGATTCGAACGCAGAACGGGTGTTAAATGTAACGAGGCATGTTAACAAAGAAGGGCTGGATAGCAGTTCCAACGCTCGTCAGATCCTTGCGTTCGGAAATCTGAGCAAAATGACGTTTCGTATATGTATGGAATGCTATCGACGTAAAACTGTAGCATAATTTATTGATAAATTTTGCAGCCGAATGCCCATCTTTCCCGTTCTTGGATTGCATTAGTTGGGAAAACTAGAAAATTGTAACCTATTATTTTATAATTGCCCGGGTTCAGAATAGGTTATGGATTGTTTGGAATTACTTCCTCAAGTTCTAAGACTAAATCCAACCAATTGTCAATTGCAACTAATTTATTATCCACATGAGCAGTTGTAAATAACATTTGTAAGTAAGGGTAAATATATATATTGGTTAATTCTCTTACTGCATTTCCTAGGAACCATTTAATTTAACTCTCGAGAGTTCCCTACTTAGAAAAAGACACTCCTAAACGCCATTCACATTCTCATAGCAACCGCAAACATATTTACCAATAATAAGTCTAAATTATTTTCAATAATTCATAATTCACAATTCTGCTCTAGGCAGAGCATAACTCTGGAGGGAAAATGCTTTCTCAAAAACCACCAACACTCCTTTCCCCAGTTACGAAAATACAACAAATCTTGCGGCCTAAGACTTATTAATACGAGTCCAGCTCGTTTAAATCAAAGTTCATTTACAACCCACGTTGTTATAATTCTCCATTTAACCTTGACTTATAAATGGTTGCAATAAATTCTTTGGGACAATATCTGCTTGAAGGCATACGCTGTCAAATTCCCTACGTGCGTGGTTACGTGCCAAAAGTCAGATTAACTCCCGCAATCTTCGGTCGACCCAGAAGAAATAATAAAGTAGGCCTACTTACAGTCTAAAGGAACATTCGAACACTGGTGACAACCTGAAGACGCCATTAGGTACCATCGCCTTGATGCCGTTTTCGTTTGAGTATTCGCCTGCCGACGAGTAAAGCCTTGTCCGTCCTCACAACGATGGAAAAAGAGTGAACAGGAACGACGACGTCACCTTCAACAACCTCGACGTGGCTTAGACTACGGTGTTTTTCTTCTCGACTCCCCTCATTTTGCGACGCATAATTTAACGCAGGTTAAATTCCAACCTGTCGAGGAACGCGTCCGTTCCCCCCAACGATTTCATGGCAAGGAGAAGAACAACAGCAAAGCTAACTACTCATTTAAAAAACCCCTGGCACTCGGAAGCACGTGAGTTGCACAAACGTAAAGAACGCTGATTGGCTATACGTAACCACTACCGATGTTCACTTGTTACGAATGACGTCACGTAATGAAGCACTGATCTGTATAAAGCATACTGCTTGCAACCCCAAACGTCACGCCGCACATCAATTCGACAATATTTAGTAACATTCAGGCACATGTGAACACTACAAGTGCAAAACATCGACTGAAGACGAATCCATACTGACTAACTGATTAAAATCTAATATTAGTAAAAAAACAAAAAAATTCTTACAAAATAACAGTATGTTTATGTTCTTGTAACGTGGACAAAAACAAAACCTTGTTCAAAAATTATTTCTAAAGGCAGAAAATGACGCAAAAAATACTAAGTTAAAAAAAAATATGTAACTTTCCTAGGATAGTCTCATGTCCTCAGAAATTTGTGTTTTGTTATTTGTCGGTTTTTTCATGTCACGTGATGAATGGGCTGGCGGCAGTTGCTAGCAAGCCCTGCAATTCCAAAATGTAGTTCTGGGTATTTATTACTTATAATGTTATTATTTGTTTCCAGTTGGGGACGTATGTTCTTCCCTCCCCCCACCACTGACTCCATAATTTGTCAGTCCCGCCTTCCCAACTGAAGAGTTGCCATTGTCGATAATTGTCAACCCCTCACGATAATCCCCGTTTCCGAACAATTGTCGTTCCCCCACGATAATTCCCCGCTACCGAATAATTGTCATTCCCTTCTAATTCCCCGCTTCCGAATAATTGTCACCCCCCCCCCCCCCCAATTGCGCCTCTGCTGCTAATTGACGTAAATTTTGGTTCACGCACGTCACATCGAAATTCACCAGATACAGTATAAAATGACACACCACCCGTCCTACCGGGAAATACTACCGACGAGAATTTTTTTTTCCATCTGATGGTATTTCATTTCGCTCTAACGGGAATGTTTTCAATCTGAGCGCAGAATTTTTATTCAATCTGGTGGGCAGTGACGGCACCAGGGGTGGGCCATGGCCCCCCCCCTCCGAATATTTCAGGCTATCACCCCCCCTCCCCCCTCCCCCCCCGCCTGTCCCCTCAAACCTCAGCACTCAGGACACCATCATAAAAAAAACTTTAAAAAAATTGCAAGCTAAAACTTGAAATCAAATGAATAAACAGAGCTTTTATTTTTTAAATTTAGTTTTATATGTATATAGCAACTTTGCAATATATGTGTAGCCTAAGTTATTTTGTGTGTTTATGTGGCTTATTTTACAAATAAATTGTACTGCATTGAAGCAGTTACAGTCGGTTACGGTCAGGTTGAATTAAACGGAATAAAAGTGCCCAGTGGGGCTGCCTTGAAAAAAAAAATCCTTGGCCACTCTGTTTCAAGATGTGCCATCTGTCGGTCCCCCCAAACAATTCAGTCCCGACGCCGTCACTGCTGGTGGGAATTTTACTTTCTACATAAATGGAATTTCCCCCATGATATTAGAATTCCTCTCATTATTAATTACTGATAGTAAGCGTCATTTAAAATGCAGTGCAGAGTAGCCTAACAAAAAATACAACTGCGAATGCTATACCACAGCTACGGTTGACGGCGGACCCTCTCCCCCATCCCGACTCTCTTTCTGTCCGATACTTAGCTTTGTTTTATACTCGTTTCGTAAGCGCATCTTTTAGCATACTTCTTTTCCCCACCGGCCTTTTTTTTCCCAGATGTTTTTACGACTGTCATTATATTGTGACCGAAACTGCAGGAATGCACAGGGAACAACAGTACTTTACCAAAACTAAACACGTATCGACAAATGCAAAAATATGTAAATCTCCTTCGAATTAGAAAGAAAAAAGAGTGAGGAGGGATATTCTACAAATCAAAGAGAAGGGTAGCCAGTCAGATCACCTTTCTACACCTTCATAATTTTACAACTGAGGGAGAAAATGGGTCGAAAAGCAAACCAATCCACACCATGCCCATCGAAATCAAGAATAAAGACGATTTCTGGTATAAAATTGAATTTGTCAGGGGATTTGTTTTCCGTATAACGGGAATGTTTTTAAAATTGTAATGCAATGTAAAGGATATAACCAAACTCAAACCATTTGCCGTAAAGAAAACGTATACGGTGGCTAGAGTGGATGCTCGAAGGCGTAGCGCGAGCACAGCGGATGCTTCCCTCCCTCTGGCACCCCTGAAAGTGCACGGGGGATTTGGGGGACAGCCACGCTTCGTGCGAGAACGATAAACGTCCTAAACTCTCCCCATCAGAAGTGCCGGAAACTCACTTCCAGAATACACGAAGAATAAACCTCTGTGAGTATGCAGTCAGAACTGTGGAGCACCACGCTGTGAGCAGATTTCCTTCTTTGTATTACTTGGCTTTAGTTTCGTACCACTGCATCGAAATACAGGTTAACCTTACTAATAAAATAGTAAGCTAAAAATAAAGCTATTCCGTGTATTACTTTCTTCCTTTGGATTTTTACCTTTGGATTTTATATCTTCAGAATTTTCTTTATTTGGTTTTATTTTCCTGGATTTCCTTTGCCGTTTAGCCACGTAACGGACTGGTTCACAGTCTTCGGCATAAAATACTACTTGCGCCAGACAGGACAAAACACGCAAGCATACAAAAAACATGCTCCAACTTTGGGATTGAGCCTCTATGGATTGGATAGCCAGAACTTTTTTTTTTTCAAACAGAAAACAATTCTATGTGATGGGAAAATGAAACCTCTATCTGATGGGGAGAAATTTCTATCTGATGGGTAAAATTCTACGTGACGGATGCACACGTTTTCTGTCGGATGGACATTCGCTCATTTCGACCTGATGGGTTTTCGGTCTGATGCGAGGTCAGCGCATCTTCATTTTTGTGTGGGTTTGGATTTTCTTTGTACTTTTTTTTTTTTTTTTGGAGGTGGGGGGGAGTTTTTTTTTGTGTTTTTGCATTGTTTTGTTTTATCTCACAACCCAAAACAACAAATCCTGAACAAAACCTAAAGAAATTTCAGGTAGATAATAAGGTTTCTGGCAAGCCCACTTCAATAGGCCTACTGGCATTGCATTGTATTATTGCCAGTGAGCTTCATTGATACTGATACGTCACTTGATATACGAAGAGTTTGCGGTTTGCAGGGCTGGCAGGGAGAGTTATGGGGGGTGCTGCTTTTTTCACTTAAATGTGGGGAAGGGGAAATGGGAGCCTTGGACCGG
Organism: Lithobius niger; assembly: GCA_023313725.1. Taxonomy (NCBI): domain Eukaryota; kingdom Metazoa; phylum Arthropoda; class Chilopoda; order Lithobiomorpha; family Lithobiidae; genus Lithobius; species Lithobius niger. Next base: position 8,220 of record JAHWFP010021509.1, on the reverse strand, counting down.
GGAGCGGGACATCGAAACGTTGTGGACCATACTATGTCTTTCCATTTCACCGAAAGTTTAGCCCTGATTAAAATTCGGCGAAAAGGGAATTCCCGTTTCGCAGAATCAAAATACTCTATGAAAATGTAATATTGCTGAAGTTAAAGAAGCATTCGTAACTGGAAGGACTTTGTAATTAGCTGCAGTTTCTGATGAGCGAGGCACGTAATTTGATTTGAAAATAAATATTTGCCAAAACAGGAGTCGGCAAAATGGGAATTCCGGTTTTGCCGAAAATTAAGACACTGATTAAAATTCGGCGAAATGCTATCCGATCACACATTTAATTTCCCCCCACCCCCTTTCGGAAGTATTGACTGGTCCCTGAAACCAGAGAGAATGAACTACAGAGCAAAATATCGCAGGAAAAATGAGAACGTAAATAAAAACGCGAAGAAAAAAGAACAAATAAAACCATATCGTCTAAAAAGGATCGCGAAAGCCACTCACGCAAAAAGAGCCGCAGGAATTATGTAATTGATATATGGGACTACTACTCTCCCATTTTTTGATTTGTAGAACATCCTGCCTCATACTCACTTTTTCGTACTAATCCGATTACACTAGCCTACCTGTGTTACAAATGCCAGATATATATTTTTGTCCATTTATAATTTGTTGATGTATATTGGTTTGGGTGCAGTTTTGGAGCAATGGAGCGCAATCTTAAGTCAATATTTGGAAGCACTACGACGTATAACTGCAATACTAAGGACAGTTTTACGTCGACCGCGTGTGAAACGTCATTTTGCTCAGATTTCCGAACGCACGGATCTGACGAGCGTTGGAACTGCTATCAAGCCCTTCTTTGTTAACATGCCTCGTCACATTTAACACCCGTTCTGCGTTCGAATCCGATTAGAGTAGGTATGATTTTTGAAACAACACCTGCACATTATGGTATTTTGTTTAATTTTAAATTAATAACACTTTTTTAATGAGGAAAAGGATTTAATTCCTAGATATTGGATGGCAATCACGTTTACAGATTTTATTTATCTTTCAATCAGCTAACCTTAAAATATTGCTCCAAAGTGCAAAAATATATTTTAGATAATTTTGGCTCCACACTTCGCTAGACAATTCGATTCTCTTTCATTAGAAACAAGATTGACACAATTCCGTTGGAAAATAACTGAGAAAAAGTGGAACTAAGATCGTAACTGAAATACTTTGTAGACGCTAACGCCATATAGTAATCAGAACTGAGATAGCCAAAGGAGTTGCACTCCCTCTTAAGTGCTGTAATAAATTTTGGATGAGTCTATTGGGGAAAATGTGATATGCATTGGTTGCTTACCATTTGTTTGCTTCACTGCAATGCCATTCTTGTTTTGTTCATTATTATGAAGCTATTTCAGTTCTGTTTTTTTTATTAGGTTTATTTTGTCAGCCCGCACAACTTTGCAATTGACTTTTATTGTTCCAAAAATAATAATTGAATGACCTTGACAACAAGATTCAAGGTCATCCGGCTCATACTACTGGACTCGCCACAGGTGGCTTATTTCCGTATATCAACCTTACCATCCTACGACCAATGCTTCCTGAGATGTTTGCTGAGACCAGACTTTTTGACCACCCTGTATATAAGATATCTCGCAAGTTCTTTAGTGACATCTATTAATATACCCCTACCATCCGCATGGGAATCCTCAAGAATCCGTGTTTCCCCTAGACACAGCGTACCCCTTCCCCCCCCCCCCCCCTTCGAATAGGCGATACCTCGATGCAACCAAATAGTTTGCTCTAAATGAGATATACAGTCAAGATATGTGGTTTATTTGTTGATGACCAATCAGTAACGAGTAAAGCTTCCATCTGTGTAATTACTGAAGCAGAATGGTCCCTTTCAGTGTAAGTCATAGTCTTTTTACAAGTCGAGAATGGTAATCGTTTTGCGGAAAGAAAACAAAAAATACTCATACAAATTTTTTTTTCAAGCTTGCTCTATTAACTGCTTCAAAAATCTTGCGTATTTCACTAAACTTCATCGTACTAAGTAGATATACCCCGTCGTAGCATCTGGGTACTGCAATGAAAGCGAGACTGTGGCCATCATCTAGACGAAAAAAAAATCAATCTCCGGATTCTACGAAGTCCTAAATCTTATTTGTCTTCTTATCCATATCTTCGTTTCTATCGGTATTACCAAACATAAAATTAAAACAGCGTTCATTAACTTTTAAACCATGCTAAATAAACAAATATGTTGTTAAGGTTGTTTTTTTTTGAGGAAATAGCCACTTAACGGAAAGCAGTATTAGTCAGCAACGTGAAATCTACGAATTTCACTTTCACCACTTTGAAGCGGGTTACATACCTACTTGATTCAAAGTTGTCAGGGCTGTAGCTAGAATTTTTTCCTGAAAGGACAACTCATCATTTTTAACCCCCTACCCCATACCCCCAAAAAACTGTGAAAGGGTGAAGCAGTGCTAATTGTACAAAATTTGTCAAAATCAAAAAGGCTGTATTTATTGTTTTAGTTAAAATTATTACGATGTTGCATATGCGTATTTGTTTGCGTATTTGTTTGGAAAAAAAGTAAGTCTCAAGGCTTTATCAAAGAAAAATTGTTAGGTGTAATGACGCCCCCATCACACTTATATAGTGGGCATTGCCTCGTACGGAGGACCCATAGCTGGTGGGGGAAGGGGGCACTTCCCTTACCCTTCCTCCCCATTTAGCTACGGGTGCATGGACAACCCCTAGGTACTCTAGAGACGGGGGGGGGGGAGCTGCCCCCTTGTCTTTACGCTAGTTGCTGGTCTTATAATTGTATGCAGGGGCACTTGCCCTCCCCCCCCCCCGACCACCGCCTCCAACCCCCACCTCTACACTAGCTACGGCCCTGTGTATGGTAAGTCTGTCAAGGCATAGACACCACCTATTTTCAGCAATTTTATTTGCTCCTTTAATATTTATCCTTACATTCGTTATGTAACATTGATTGCATAGCACTAGAGACAAAGGAAATAATTGGCCGTACATGCTTTCCACTACTTCTACAGGTTATCACAGAACAAAATGAAAATTTTCTTACGAAATTCCTACGTCGTAATCGAATAAACTCTAGCTCATTTTAAGTCCCCCCTTACGAGAGATAAATGCTAAAGTTAGAAACGGGATTTGACATTTGGTAGTGCATGAATGAATAACTACGCTTCACAATAAGTGTGACAAAAAGAAAGCCGTGAAGACTCTTATGGTTGGCGTATGGGTTGTATTTTTTCATCAGTTGTCTTCCACTTTAACTGAAAGACGTGAATCGCGTGCTTTTAGGTTTCATTTTATGGGTACATAAGTTTTGATTGATTTCCCTGAATAACGATTATCCTTACTGTTGGAGTTGTCTCTTTAATTTTGATACTTGATAGTCACCATCCACGAAATCACTTGCCAAATTTTATTGATTTACGATTTTAAATCCACACATAGGACATGGAATGCATAGAGAAAATTTACGTAATTAAATCGTTAATTCCGTCCGTTTGTGTGCACATTTGAAGTGTGACCGCTGAGATGTATAACAGGGTGGCTGTGCACACGTTTCAAATGTCATTATGCATCATTGTCTGTTGCAAATTGTACATTAATTTTTTTTTAATTGTCAGTTTATTTTTTTCACGAGTGGAGTGGAGTGTGAATGGCCCCACATTTGATTTTAGTAGGACCATGGTTGAAAAATTTCCGTGGAGACAGTCTCCAGCATAGGACTAGAAGCTCCCCTGCATTGCTTCACTAAAATGGACTATGTTACACAACAGAAACTTCTGACTTACTTTCAGATGACTGCAATATCACTGCTGCTGAAGAATCGTGGGCAGAAACACTGTTCACGGAGTCTTTTTAGTATGTGAGCGTTTATAGTACCCTGTGAGTCTTTATAGTACTCACCGTGTTAAGTAATGGTTGTAGTGCAACTTCCGATACGATTTTGCTTCGTAATTTACGGACGTCATTTATTATCGCTTATTTTCTATTGGTGCCGGTTTCTATTGAAATTCTATAATGTACAATGCAAATGTTGATGGATTCGAAGATTAGCAGCTAAAAGCAACGAAGGAAAAAAAGCGTAGGTCAAACAAAAGATAACGTTAAAAATACATTTCCAACAGGAGATGTTTGATTAGGACTATTTCATCGATGGGAAAAGCCATTACTTTTGTTATTAAGCAAAAATGATGCATTGTGAAGCAGCCTTGCAACCACTGATCTAGTTAGGGAAATTCTAGACAGCGTATCCGTCAGTGCCATCTGCAACAAAGAGTTGTAGGAAAACGCTTAGGCCTAACGTTTAATAGTTATGCAAAATAAATTCATGTATCAAAGCTGAGAATATGTTAGCATAACCTTAAAGGCCAATTGTAGCAGGGTCGTTTTTTTTACTCGCGTTTTGCTGACGTGTATGTTTACGCATTTACCACGATTTTGGCATATTTTTTGAGTTTACACTCATCAAAAGAATAACGACCGATTGAAGTTCGTTGACTCTTTCTGCCAGTATATAGTCCAATATCTAGAAAGTTATTAATTTTTTTAGTTTAGCTGGAGTGAGAACTTCAATCATATAAATTGAAGCGTTTGGTGATTGTATGTTTGTTTGTTTATTCTACAGAGCCTAAGAAGACCATCAACCATCAACAATAGTGCATCCATTTTATCGACTGTGTTCGTGTTGCCGATTATTTCGTTTGCGTTGTTACTCGTAACTAATAAAGGGTGATGCTTATTTTGGTCACCGGCATCGAATTCCCAACACACAGAAAAATAGCATTACAAATTATTGCAATCTTTTTAGTTAATGCCTCCCCAACCGTCAAACCATAAAAAGGCACCTATCGGAGTTAAAAGGGTGTTCAATACCAAATTTCATTCGTAGCTGTCACTTAAATTATTTTCTATGAGCGTAATTGATAGTCACGAGTCAGCTGAAATCAACGGTCTTCTCGCACTTTTATCGCAATGAAACAGTTTTTAAACTTGATTTAAAATAGAAATGGAAATAGAAATAGAGATTGATGGTGCACGAAGCCGCCCCCCCCCATACCCCAAAAGAAGTTAAGCAACTAGAGCGTCATAGCGTGATTTGAAAGCGTTGAGTGCAGGAGCGCAAACAACAGATCGAGGGAGGGAGTTCCAGGGTTGAACAACCCTTTCCGTGAAAAAGTGGGCATAGTTTAGTCGTCCGAGAGACAGTGCCAGAAATATGGAGATGGTGGCAACTAGTGAAATTGAAATTTGGAATGAGGGAAAGAACAGGGTCCACATCAAGGAGATTGTGAATAAGTTAGTAGGTAACTATCATGTCGCCACGATGAAAACGATCATTAATGGAGGAAAGCTCAGGTTTACGTATGCGATTGGAATAAGATAAGGAACGAATAGTGTGACACCATTTTGTAAGGCGACGTTAGCAATTTTCAAGACGATTAAGTGAGTAAAGATCATAGGGACGACAAATTTGGGAGCAGTAACCAAAGACTGGGAGGAGAAAGGTTTTATATAAAATAGCAAACAGGGACGGTATAAGGTTGGAGAAACCCTTCAGTACAAAATGGGCTTTATGAAAGACTTTGGAGATGACATTTTCTGAGTGAAGATTGAAATTTAGAGCGTTATCAATACGGATCCCAAGGTCAGGATGATTAGTAACAGGAGTGATAGGCTTGCCAGAAAGATAGTAAGGAAAGTGTGGATTATGATTCCCAAGGTAAAGAACGTGACATTTATCAGTATGAAAAAGAAGGGAATTGGTAATAGCCCAGTGTGCAACACGATGGATGTCTTCTTAAAGTAATTTACAGGAAACAGATTCAGAGACGATTTTTAAGTCATCAGCATAGCAGGCATTAGGAGAACGAATAACAGAAGGTAAGTCAGAGATGAAAAAATTGAACAGGAGAGGACCAAGAACAAAGCCTTGAGGAACACCAGAGGTAACGTGAAGCCAAGGAGCAAAGGAACCACGAAGGACGACCAGTTGCCGCCTACGTGGTAAGTAGGAGTATACCAAGAAATAATGTCAAGAGAAAAACCGAAAGTAGTAAGTTTGAACAAAAGCTTAGCATGTGAGACAGTGTCGAAAGCTTTACTGAAATCAAAGAAAACAAAGTCACATGGCAGACCAACGTCAATAAGTTTGGTGTTGGGATCATACGTGGAGAGAAGATTGGTGAGGCAAAAACGTTTAGGAAGCAAACCGTGTTGGGTGGCCGGAAGAATATTGAGTTGAGAACATTCATCAAAAAGATCAGAGTAGATTAACCGTTCAAAGATTTTATAGATTTTATAGACTTATAGATCTATAATTAGTAACACGAAAAGGGGAACCCGATTTATGAATTGGAGTGATATGAGCATCCTTCCAGCATGAAGGAAAGGTACTAGAAAGGATGGAATTGGAGATAATGTGAAACAAGAGGGTGGAAAGAGAACTGGCACAATTACGAAGCAAAATAGGAGGAATGTTATCAGGACCTGAAGAAAAGTCTTTCTTGAGGGATAGGAGAGAGGAAAGAACATCGGTCACACCGAAATGAACGATGCCAGCTGCAGGTGGAATAGGATTTCAAGAAGAAGCAGGAAGGAAAGTTGTGGAGAAAAAATGATTTAGCTTGGAACCAATGGTAACATCATCAAGAGAGAAAGTATTGTCATAATTTCTGATACAGCTTAAAGGGACAGTTTTGTCCCTTTAAATACAACCATTGCTTGTCAGGGTACAACGACAGCCCATTTTCAACAATTTTGAAGGTGTTTCGCCGCATAGGTATTTATTCTCGCCATTGTGAAATACGCTCAGCTCTGGTTTTTATTAAAAGTACCAAAGCTAGCTTGAGTTTGAGTTTTACGAGCTGAAAGGGCCTTCAAGCCATATGCTCACACTACAATCTAACTTAGACACTACTTAAACACTAAAACACAAGGTATCCGTCGTCTCGCCTCACACAAACCTAGTTCAAAGGGTTTTAGCGAGGGATAACCTCACAGAAAGCTAGTAGCCGCCATGCAACAATGCAGGGTTTTAACAATGACTTTCTTACAAGGAAGCGTCACAATTGAACTTTGCGGGGTGGACCACTAGCGTGGTGGTTGAACTGTTGCTGCGATGATTTGAGGTTTCACACGTGGGATTCTCGTTGGTAGTATAATCATTTGTTTTCTGAAGGACACTGATCGAAAAACCATCGTGTAATAAATGCAGAGTTCACTTGCCATGTTGGGTGAATTTCTCCAAGCATTGTTTTTCACATGATACAAATGTGAGTTGCTAACAAATTCTTTTGTTTGTTCTATTTGCCTACCTTCCTTTAGTGCAGTGGTTTCCAACCTTTTTCAAACCGCGACCCTATTCCCAATTTTTTTTCTGCGACCCCACCCATCCAAGTAAATTAATTCGCCCATCGGTTTCACAACTAGGGGTCTGGGGAGCGTTGAGAGCCTACGCATTTTTTGCATTTTAAGCATTTTAAACGTCATTTGCTCATAAAAAAAACCAAAATAGCCCTCGTATTTTATACAATATACAAAGTTTTTTTTTAGAATTAGATTTTCGAAAAGATAAAAGTACTTTACAATTAATTTTATTAATGATTAAATTTCAAGGAAAAATGTTTTAAGATTAAACGATAAAAAAAAAAATATTTTTTTTTCCTGCTTTATGCATCACGACCCTCGAGAGGTCGCCCGCGACTCTACTTGGGGCAGCAACCCATAGGTTGAAAACCACTGCTCTAGTAGATAAAATACAATAATCAAATGTTATTATTTAGTTGAGCTAGGTCGAAAAAGACTGTTAGCTATAAGGAAGCAACAATGATTTATTTTGAGGGTTTTTGAAAGTTCACTTGATTACCAACAGCACAGTGTATTCCGTCAGAATTCCGTAACTCTCGAAATTTACAATGGCGAGTGTTAAATTCGAAAAATCGTATAGTTTCCTGGATTATAATTGATCTATTTACGGCAAATTCGAGATCAGCAATACCTTTTGGGCTATCTAGCAATGTGGAAAATTTCATAGCAATCTGGCCTTTGGTTTGGGCACCATCTAGACTAAAAAATGCAACCAAACAACCTTTGGTGTCCATTATAGTCTACATTACACTTCCTTCGCCCACTATGCTTGGCTCATTCAATCAACATACTCAAGCATCTTTTAAACAATTACTTTTA
>JAHWFP010021508.1:16655-40126 GCA_023313725.1 Lithobius niger | reverse complement strand
CTACTGTATCCTAGGTCCGGTTACCCGCAGTGTTCTTGGTGCCCCAGGACTAGGGGCATCTCTCCTACTTCTCCTGGGCCCTAGTTCTCCTTTGGATGTTGTTTCACATCCTTTTAGCGGTGTTCGGGTTGCCTGGGCAGGTCAGTGGGGACCTCTGAAGTGTTTTGTGACGCGTTGTTTCGTCATGGGTCCTGGCTTAGGGGTGTTGGAGTGGTCATTCCGTCGCTGAAAATCTTTTGGAGTATCCGATCGGTGACAGTTTCGTCGAGCACAGTCTGTGGGCTGTGTGCCATCTCAACGGCGCTTGATGAAATGTTGGATCTAGCACTCCCTGCTGTGGTAGTTTACTCAGATTTTACGTCTGCTATTGCAGCTTTGCAGTGTGGCATTACGACGTTAGATCTCAGGGACCCCCTTGGTTTTTTCAGTGTGTAGGAAGCTGTAGGGGATGAGTCGTCTTGGAGCTATTGCGTGGCATCACCATGCTCATAGGTGGATCCGAGGACATGCTGGTGCCGTGGGCAATGAGGAAGCGGAAGGGCTGGCTAAGTAGGCGGTTGACTCTGGCGCTGAGTGCTTTGGTATTCTTCATTTTCCGTGATCGAGGCGTCCTTAGATTGATGCATGGTTCACAGAGCAGTAGACGGATGAGTGGTGCATTGCGACAACAGGTCGTGAGCTGTTTCAAGTCCAGCAAGTTTGCAGACGGCGAACAATTCTGAATAGTCTGTTACGAACAGACGCTCGGATTCTGTCGCGCCTTCGCACAGGCCACTCGCTCCTTCAGGCACACCAGTATTATTTAGGGTGGACAGAGTCCCCAGTTTGGCCAGTCTGTCAGGTGGACTTTACACGTGACCATTTTCTGTTTCTGCGTCCTGTTTTCTGGCGGCAGTATATTAAAATTAATTAACATAATTATGTACACAAAATACACTTGTTATACATACGCAAATATTTACACAAAATAGATATAATCCGTACGCGATTTGTAAACTGGGCGTGGCTTAAATAAAATATCGATTGTCCACTCCAGTACAACACCACGACTAGCATCATGGGTAAAAAATACCGCCAGTACAGCAGTCACAAAATGGCGTCTATTCACGCGTCTTGAATCGGGAAAAGAGGTAAAATGATTCACAGCCAACTAGGCAAATTATTTGGGATGTCTATTGTTATCTGCGAAGCAAAGAACCAACAAATAGCAAAAACGCCGTTTCCCAAGAAATGTCGGATGCAACAAAGGTTTCTTTCAGTTGTGTTAGACAAATAGTTAACGAAGGCGCGAAACAAGTCCACTCCAGCCGCATCAGAGGCTACAGTTCCGCGGTTCATAACGGCAGCGAAATAACGGTCAAAGGCGCCCACGGTAACAAACTTGGACGACTTTCAACTGTCAGCCGCTTGAGCAGCAATAACTGAAATCCACCGAGAAGGTAATTATCCAAATCTTGATAATGTTTTGGCCAAGTTCAAAACGAAAGAATCTTGGTTTGGATTGGTTTTGGTTTTGGAGTTTGGTTGAAACTTGGTTCATGGACACAAGCAACACGGGCTCGAACGCCAATGGCAGTTAAAGAAAAGGCGCACCGGCCTCACAGCTGACAGCGCAAATGACGGCTTGGTTGGTCGCCTTATTCCGATCGGAAAGGGCCGAAGACTCATTTTGCTACACACCAGCAGCCAGGATGGTTTTGTTAAAGATAGCACGCTTCTTTTCCGAACTGGATTTTTTCCCACTTTCTGCAATCCCCTAGCTTGGCTGTGAACAAACAGCTCTTTTCAGAACTAAACAAACGGTTGTTTTCACCACCACTAAAAATGAAGAGATCTGAAATTTGTACTGTTTCACAAATAAATTGTTACAACATTCACAGTAGAACACACTTCCTTCCTTAACTTTTTTTTTAGCTTCACAATGAATTAAAACTTAAAACCTACGTGTTTTTTATGTTTATTCCCGTCTGACCCAAAATACAAGAGGGGGGGGGGGGGAGAGAAGAAATACCCAAAAGGCAGTGGCGAATGTTTTAAAGAAAATAGTAAATACATACATATTTCCAAATATTTTATGCCCCACGGCACGATATTAGGGTGGGGGTGGGGGGGTGAACCGTTTTACTCCACCATCCTTATTTACGCCACTGCTGAAAGGGCCTGAGTCGGAATTATGACAGTAAGTGGAAAGAAAACCGAGGCTAAAATGAGATTCGGTAAGAAAAAGTATTTCTCTTTTTGGAATCCAGCCTGAAATTTATCTTATTCCACCCCAATATTTTTTAGTTGTTTTCGATTCCCCCCGATTCCCTATTGATGGAGATGGCGAAGGCCTGTAATAAAAAAAATTGTTTTAAAAAGTCGACATTAAAAAAATTGTCATCAAATAACAAAACCATGATCGCGCATACAAGCCTTGATGCGGTCTATAGATAGCCACAAGGCACACCGACTCCGGGAAAATGTACGCTACAATCAAGCTGCTCGCGAGCCACACCCAGTTTACAAATCGCGTACGGAGTATAGATAGATAGATAGTAGATTTTTTTTGTAATTAATGTTTTGTTACATAATTTTGTCTACTAATTAACTTAATTTGTACTAGTTTTAATCTGGTTTTCAGTTGTCCTTTACTTTGCAGGTTTAATAATAAGTCATCTAATTTATTGAAGATGTTTGGAATATAGTAAGCCATATTTCGTAAACTATATACATTATTCCAATTTGGTATATTAAATCTTATTGTTTTTTCGGAATCTTTCTCCTTTATCTTTATCATAATTTTTATATTTGTTTATAAAATGTTTTGTTATAACAATGTAGTTGCGGATATCAACCATTTTTAGTATCTTGTTATTAATAAACAGATCATTAGTTTTAATTCCCTCTGTTCCAAAATTTACTTTGACTGTTTTATTTTGTATTCGTTGCAGTCATTGTAAATGTAATCAGTTGTAAATCCGAACACTTCAATTCCGTATCTTATTATACTTTCCACCCAAGCGTCATACAAAATCGTTTTATTTTTATTGTTGAGCACGTATTTAACATTGTATAGTTTTGGTAATATTTTACATAACTTTGTAATTAATTTTGTTATATTCTCCTTGAAATGCCAATGTTTGTCAATTTCCATTCCCAGATATTTTACGGAATTTTTACATTCAATTTTTTTACATGTTAGTTCACAATTTTTACCACCTATTATCAATTTACAGTTTTTAGTGTGTGATACAATATTTATAGCTTGTTTATTTTTCACCTTTGGAACTGTTAATTTAATTGTATTGTTTTCTCTTCACTTATGTGAAGTTCATTTTCAATGAACCGTCCACTTACCATATCAAAATCACTTTGCACGTTTTTTATAATTTCTTCATAATAATAATTTATTGATATAATTATTGTATCATCAGCAAATATATATAATACTGTCCTATTTACACTATCCTGAATATCATTTACATATGTTAGAAATAATAGCGCCTAAGACTGACCCTTGAGGCACTACAAAATCACTATAATCACTATATATATATATTAGATTTAACTGATGCTTTCCTATTGTTTAAATAGCTTGTTAATATTTCTAATATTTTCCCTCTTATTCTCGAGTTTTCTCATTCAATTCTTAATTTTTTGTGATCGAACGTATCAAATGCTTTTTGAAGATCTATTAAAACTGTGCCTACGTATTTTTTTCAATTAGAGCCTTAGTTGTTACTTCATTTATTTAATTGTTCCTTTCCCTTTTGTATATCCAAATTGTTTATTGTTTAATAAGTTATATTTATCTAGGAATTGTCTTATTTTATTTGCAAAGTATTTCTCTACTATCTTGTCTACGATTGATAAGAGTGAGATCGGTCTATAATTATCTTTGTTTTATCCCCTTTCTTATATATCGGTCTTATTACTAGTCTTTTTAATTGGTTTGGCCAAACTTCTTTCTCAATCATAGCATTTATTAATTTACATATGCATATGGATGTATTTTCCTTTGATTCTTTAAAATTCATTGTAATTTTTATAATTAATATAATATATAATAATTAATATAATATAATTATTCCCTGTGGCCTGTGTATTTTTCAGTTCAATTATTATTCTTACAATATCTTCAGTGGATGCATTTGCTATATACATCGTATTTTAATTGTCTTATTTTTTTTTTTTTTGAATAATTTAGTCTATAATGATCGCTGTTGAAGTATTTTTTTTCTTTTGTTCAAATTGTTGTCTTAGTGTTGGCACTTGCTTCAGGAAATTTTCATTAAACTCATTTCCTAATTTACCTAATTCCATGCCCTCAAAGGTTTTAGTAAGTGTTTTATCGATTTTTTCTTTCGTTATTTCTTTTCCACTAAGCTCATTTATTAGCTCCCAGATACTTTTGTCTTTATTGTGTAGTCCTTCTATTTTTGTTTTGTAGTATAACTGTTTACAATCCTTAATATTATTATATATTTTATCTTTATCTTTATCTTTATTTCTTTTATCTGAGAAATCGAAAAGCAGCTGTTAAAAGTGATAATCTTCTTGGTAAAAATATTAATATTCAATATGGAGTACCACAAGGTTCGATACTCGGACCACTTCTTTTTCTTATTTTCACAAATGATATTGAAGTTGGAATTGACAGAACATATCTTTACCTTTTTGCCGACGACATGGTACTTTTCTCAATTCATAACACGAAAAACGAAATGCTAAAAAATTTGCAACATGATTTCGACATATTAAACTGCTGGTTAATAAAAAATGAAATGTATGTTAGTGGTGAAAAAACATTTTACATGGACATAACTGTTCCCAAAATGACTAACACTGATAACGCACAAATTTTTATTCATGGAGAAGATTGCAAAAAAATGACAGAGGACAGGAAAAATAATGATTGTAGAAACGCATGTAAAATTTTAACTTGCAAAAATCAAACGAAATATTTAGGTATATATTTAGATAAAAATTGGAATTTCAAATTACACGTAAAAACACTTATTCAAAAACTTAGATTAGTACTTTCGAGAATATACTTAATAAACGATGTTTTACACGAAAAAAATAAACAAATACTATATTATGCATGGATTGAAAGCCAACTTAGATATGGAATTGAAGTATATGGACTGGCCTCAAACTATGTAATAAATAGATTACAAAAGATACAAAATAAAATAATAAAAGTTCTTTTTGGAAAGGAAATTAGCAAAAATAAATCTAAAACTTTAGATATATTTATACAACAAAAAATTTTACCGATAATAAAATTAAGAGATCAAATCATAATTACAAAAAATTATTTTTGCAATAAACATAAAAACCTTAATATTGAAAAACAACAAAGATTAAGAAAAAATACAATTAGATATAATTTACCACGATGGAATAATAAATATGGAAAAAGAAACAAAAGCTCATGAAAACTTCCTCGAGCAAAGAGATATGATCTGGAAAAGGGTGCATGGACGACGTATTTTGCAACACACCACATATACATCTTAAAATTGATTTTATACTAACTGACTTGTACCATGCGTACCTTTTATGGTTTGGAGTCTGGGGAAGTAACAGGGATGGCGTGGGAGGGCACGTAAGTACGAAAATATTGTTATAACCATTGTTAGTATTGTCGGCATCGTCTCTCATTGGACGGCCAAAGTTCCAACAATGAGAACGTGTGCCTAGGCACACTAGTGTATCACGATAAATCTAAACAACGTTAGAAAGGATTGTATTCACGCCTAATTCACGAAAAATAAACTAAGTGTAAAAACAAAGCAACATAAACAAAGCCAAAAACTGGTAAGGAGGCCACCAAGTTGAGAGTGGTTCGGCCCTTCAAAAGAGTGATATCAACACACCAAAACTAACTAAATACAACAAATTACAACAAAATTAAAACCAAACCAAAAACCAATAAATAGGTGACTAAGTTGAGAATGGTTCGGCCTATAGGCAAAAGGTAGTAGCAAATTGTTGAATTTCTTGTTGACGTGGCACTTTATTACTCATCTGCACGATGGTGGAGTTGAGTCAATACACGATTTAAAGGAGTGATATCATATCAAAAACCAACACTGGTAAAAGGGGTCGCCAAGTTCCGAATGGTTCGGCCCTTCAAAGGAGTGATATAAACACACCAAAACATTCGCCTGCTTAATCACACCGAATAATACTTTGGACGTTAAATGAAAACTTGAACATTGCTACCGAAAGTAGCTATGTTCTAGTTTTCATTTAACCTTCGAATTATTCAGCGGAGCGATTAACTTGGCAAATGTTTTGGTGTGTTGATATCACTCCTTTGAAGGGCCGAACCATTCGGAACTTGGCGACTGCAACGACGGTTTCCACAGCTTCCTCCTACTCCTTAAGCTCGGGCTTTAGTGGGCCTCTTTACCTTGATGCTATGGCTCCATGCTATTTATTCTGTATACTCTGTATCTTTATTGATGTATTCCAGTAATGCTATGTACTTTGATGTATGGTCTAGTCCCTGGAGATCAGTGGTCTGGATGGCTCTGGCCTTGCCTGCCCCTAGGGGTAGCTGCTGGCAGAGATGGATCATGGGATACCAGGATATAGTACAGGAAGTACCTTGCACTACCAGTGGCAGGTACTGGCTGCAGCTCTAGGTACTTAAGGCCTTGCAGCCCCTTGCAGCCTCACTCTGGGAGCCAGTCCCTAACCAGCTAAGAACTCTTCCTGAAGTGTGCCACTCTGCTAGTAGCCCTGATCAGAGCATCCTTGAACCATTGGACAACATCTCCTGAGGACAGACAACATCTCCTGGACAACATCTCCTGAGAACAAACCCTGAATTTACCATCCTTCTGGCGTTCTTCCTTGTACCGGGCATAGCGGGGTTGCACAAGTGGTGCATCGGCCGTCCATTTTTCACCTAGGAAAGGACCCATTTTCACCAAGAAGCCTTTTTGGAATGCCGGCAGCCATCTTGGGTGTACCATTTTCACCTGGGACCCCAGCCTTCAGTGAGTAACCAAGAGACAACCTAAGTAGTTGTGAGTATTGTGAACTGTGTTGAAATAGCAATAACTTTTTATATTGCAGTGGAGTTTAGTTTGGATCAGTCAGTGCTTTTTATTTTATTGGAAGATTTTGTGTAGGCCTATGTAGGCTAGTGCCTTTTAACTTTTACCTTTGCTGAAACTATCCTGATTACTTTTAATTTATGTAGGCTACTAAATTTGAGCCTTGAAGTGACTTTCCATAGCCTATAAGCCTAAGTCTTTCAATATTGTGTGATTTTATGCCAAGGTCCACTAGATCTAAGCCAGATTTAGACCCTGAATCTTGGAGTTTAAGTTGGGACCCTAATAAAATAGGGAAAAGACCTAGGACTAGAAGGGAACAAGCAGCTAGGATGACTTCCCCTATTATTCCACAAGTTGTGCAATCACCATTAGGGGCTACTCCATCAAGATTAGCAGCTTAGTTTCCTCCAGCTAGCCCTAATGTTCAAGTGACACCTAATTTGAGTCTAAATACTACATCAGCAAGCCTAAATGTTAGTGTGTCAAGCCCTACATTGACTTTACCAAATGTTGGACAATTATTTTCACCAGTTGCAAGTAATACTAGTGTTACAGGGGGTGTACCATTTGTACCAGGCGTGCCTTCAAATGTGAATTTGTCTTTTCCACTTCCTTTTCCTCCTGCTTGTGCAGCTTCAGTAACAACTACTGCTAATTTGCAGCAACAGCAGCTAATGCCAGTAACCCTAACGTGGACTGACCCCTCTGGACAGGTTCAAATATGTTCTATTTTACCAAGTGACCCTGTGTTCCAAATGCTTGGAAAGCCTTCAGTAACTGTTTCTTCAATGCCAAATTATTCCGCACCCTTGCCTGGACCAAGCCAAGTGTCAACTCAAATACCTACTTGTGTGCCAAATTATTTTAGCCAACCTCTTACAGCTAGTAATTCTACTGACACTGCCATCTTGGATTTGAGTGCTAAACTGGATTCAGTAGTTAATTTGTTATGGGGAGGTGCGAATCCGGTGTGTACAGCTCGTATTGCACCTAAGCCACCATTAACTTCAACAACTAATGTTTTCAGTTCACCTGTTATGACACCTAGCAGTAATCTAGTTGGTTGTAGTTCAAATGTTGTTAGCTGTTCACAGAATAATTACCAGAGAGCTGTTGAAATGTCAATACCTTTGCCTAAAATGGAAGCTTTGAAAATTGGAAAATTTAATGGGTTGAATGACAAAATTTTCCGCTCAGCTTTTATCATGAAATTGGAAAGAATTTTGAAGGTTAGAAAGGTTGATGAGAAATTATTTATCCACCAAACTGTTCCACCATGGTTAACAGGGGATGCTGTTGACTGGTTTTTGGCAAATGAACCTTTTTCTAGTTGGGAGAATTTTAAAACCTTGTTTTTGGCTAAGTTTGAAGTACAATCACATGGATATAACCTAATTGCTAAGGTTAGAACTATGAGAATGCAAGAAAATGAAAGTTTTAATAAATGCACAGATATTTTACAAAACACAGGTGCTAGAATCAGTGATTTTGATCAAATTGAGGCTATTTTGGAAACACTGAATTCAACTTTTCACATGCCTATGATGTCAAGAAAATTCACTTCTTTGATAGATTTTAAAATGCAAGGTCTTTTCTTGGAAAATATGATTCAGAGGAGGCAGGCTAATCCAATCCAAACTGGAGTTTCAAATGTTGGTAACACTAGAAATGGTAGAAATCATGGTAGAAGTTATGGGAATAATAGCATTAGTTTCTTGTCTAGGTACGATGCAAAGTACACTTGTAACATTTGTAATACGGTCGGGTGGATTTCTAAATTCTGCCCTAATTTGTCAATCACCAACAAAATCAGGTTGCAGTTAGAAAAAACGGCAGCATTAACGATAATTCAAATAGTAGCAATAACCGCGGAATTGGACGAACTTTTTTTTAGCAACCGTGGTCGTGGTAGTATAACAGTAGTGGTAGTCGGGCACAGGGAATTTGGTGCTCGAAGTGTAAAAATTCGTCGCACGAAACACAAAATTGTCGTGTTCGTTCTTCAAATAGAAGCACTGTTGCACAACTTCATGAAATTGAGTTGAATTCTGATGCACAGGAATTCGTGCCAAAAAACCCGAAAGCCATCCAGTTTTAGTCGGTGAAGCTGGAAATGGCGTGTCTTCTTTTCAAAACCGACCAATTTCTAACAGAAATTGTCTAGGCGATCTTGTGGAGCCTACACCAGCACCGTTCCACTCGATAGTGGAAGTACAATGTCTTACGTAAATATGTCACTAAAAGATGACTTGTTAAAAATGGGTTGTGAATTTACGTAACGTCCTTATCGGGTTAGAGTTGCCGATACTCGTTTCGTTGAGTGTCCGGGTTTCGTTCTGGCTACGTTTCAGATTGCGCAACGAACTGTAACTTTTCCACTGATCTTGATGAAAATGCAATCCAGCCGGTAATCCTTGGCGTAGATTTTCAGCAGTCAACGGGTTTGAAGCCAAATTTCGTGTCGAACACTTGGTTTTGGCAGGACACTGCCTACTCTACACACTGCCTGTTCAATCCCGGGAAAGCTCATGCAGTTCTCTCTCCAGAGTAGTTCTGAGGATCGCCGCTAGGTGCCACTACCTTCGTAGGAACGCTTCTATAGAATGACTGCGAACTGATAGGGAAAATAACGATTTCTTGGGCGTTAAATAAAAAAAAAGCAATAAAAATACGTTCCCAGTACAAAAAAAAAATTATAGCCTAAGAAAATTAAAGCAAGGACAATTAACGTTCCCAGAAGTAATGGAGATAATTCCTTTTTCTGCATTTTCAATGACTGTATTTTTGTTTTTATGATTGCTCTTCACAGCAAAAAATGTACCTTCGTTGGAAAGGCAGAAAAGGTTTTCAGGGATTTTAATTGATAAAATTGTGCAAAGTGGTGGTGGATAATAAGAGTGGTGCAAAGTTTCAGTTTTAAATTGTTAAAATAAATACAATGGTACTATATACCATGAAAAATACCAGTATGGTTTAACCTGAAAAAATTTAGTTTAGTTTGGGTTTTCTGTTTTAAGGGTGCAGTAATGACGCTGGAACCTAAAAAGGTGGTTTTGTTTTGTTGTTTTGTTTTAACGAGTGTTAACCGAAATCTGTCATAGGCACGATTGGTGGAGAGAGGGGCAATTTAGCTGGAAACGTCCAGGTGGGAAAAGGCGCTTAATTTCAACAATTGCGACATATAAGAAAGATTCAAAAGGGTTCAAAGGGCTCGCGTTAACCACTCGAGCGTAAGAAAGACTGTAAATAGTGCAACAATCAGTTAGATACCAACAAATCGGATGAAGTTCAACAATTAATAAACCGATAAATTAAAGACACACTCTGGTGTGTCATCGGTCAAGCGTCTGTACCTATTGGACGGGCGGTTCACAAATTACATAATGCCGGGAAAGGGGGGGGGTAAGGGTTGTGCAAATGTGTTACCATTATGTTATTGTAGGGAGGAGGAGTATGAATGATACATCATTTTACCCTATATTGTGTTGCTAAATCCTTTGCTAACTTTTATTTACTACTTGACATTGTTTTATTTTTTTGCAATCACTGGTCACTTTGTCTCTAGATACTAAGTATTGCTTATGAAAACGATTTCATGCCAAAACAAATGAATACAATTAGTAGAAGGTGGTGGGGAGGGGGGGGATAAGAAAAGTTTACGTATTAACTAGTGTTACACTAGTAAATAGGCTTTCATAATGTCTTCTTTCCTTTTCATTTTTTTGTACAGTTATCATTACTAAACAAGTGGCTGCATCACTTTTGGATGACTTAGAGACTTAATTGCACAGAAAAAAGAAAATAATGAAAAAAAATATTGAAACGTATGGTGTTAGGGTCCTGTCATTGCATGTTTTTTTTATGGAGGGGATATTTCTGAACGACACCGAAAAAAACAGCAGTCCCCTATTTATCGCAACAAAATTTTTCACCGTCCTCCGTTCTCTCTCCTAGTTTTAGTTTTTATTATAGTTTAGTTTTTTTAGTTTTTTAGTTTAGTTTTTTTTATATTATCATACACTATTTGAACTACATCTTGGAATGCAGCAGTACACCATCTTAACAAAAAACGAGAGAAACTATTGATGATCGCCAAATTTTGTTTATCAATTTTTAATCATTTTTTGCTAATGTGCTGTTTCAGGCATAAGCTTTTAGAAGTATAATTTTAAATTGTAAACCTGCTTTAAAACAATTTGTAGCACTTTCATAATTTCTACTTTCCTTTTCATTTATTTTCTACATTCACCATAATTATACAAGTGGCGGCATCTTTTTTTGACAAAGAAAAAGAAATAATGGCACATTTTGGCTTTTCTTGGAATGTTTTCTCGTGTAATAAACCATTTCAAGGATTTATAGAGGGTTTACAATATAATTACCCTATGTGTAATTCAGAGAACAAACAATTTCAATCATACAAACGCCAATCTTCACACAACGCCATGCTGCTAGGTGCGGGAGAAACCCTACGAAGGTGGCGCGACCTATTGAGCGTTGGCAGTACTACTGCAGGAGACGCATTTCCAGGGATTGAACAGGCAGTGTGTAGAGTAGGCAGTGGGCAGGATAAACCTTCGAGGATCTACAAACTGAATCGGGAGCCGGGAATAAACGAAGTCCATCAGTCCCAGGCAACTGCTACACCCATAGAACCAGATGAGTTTTGTGCCACAGAGCAAGATATTCGTAATAAAGTAAATGAGAGTGACGTTTTGACAGATGACGAAAAAGAACAGTTGTTCAAGGTATTAATGAAATATAGATTTGTGTTCAGTTCGAGGATTGGTTTAATAAGCCCAGTTATGGATATTGATGTTGGCAATCACCCACCAATCGCGTTGAAGCCCTATCCAGTTTCGAAGTTTAAAGAGTTGCAATTACGTCAGCACGTAGATAGACCTGTGCGCCGCTTGTTTAAGGGTGGCGGCAGCGTACCTTCTAAAAAATGTCGGCGGTGGCGGCACGCCATGGCACGCCGGAAATTATTTACCAGCAGCGGCGTTGTGAAGTAAGTTCGGCGTGCGGCGGCATATGGCAGCGTTTCACACATTTTTGCTCTGCTGAGTTAGTCAAAAATTGTATCACAATAAAATGCTATTTTATAAACATTTAAGACGTAAGGAGGAAGGGGAAGTAGAGGGGGGGGTGGGGGAGAAGTAGTTTTCAGATAAAAAATTATTATTGGTGCGATAATTTAAGAACAAATCTATGAAGATCTACAAAGATATTTTTTTGTATTACGACAGCTGTATTGAATTATCAAATATGTAAACTACTACTGCTCAGGTGTGCATATAGTAATTTCCCAAGAATTTTCTTACTTTTATACATTTATTTTTACATGCTGCGTAATTGTTGAGAATGCAAACAATAAGTTTTTTTTTACGGCAACAGAAGATCGTTTGGCTGTGACCAGGGCCGGGCTGGAGTAGTAAAGGCCCATCGGCCCAAAATAGTCGAAAAAACCGATACGAAAGGGGGAGGGGAGGAGTTTAGACAATTTTGAAAATAGACCCTCAAAACGGTGCAAAATACTTAAGTTTTAGTAATACTGAAGCATTCGTTTTTTCATCAAAATGATAGCTTAGTGAAGGAAAAAACGAAAAAAGTTTTTATGTCTTTTAATATAAAAAACAATACTGATAAAATATTTGAAATTCCCAAAAATACTTAAAAATGCTAAAACACACTGAAAAACCTCGTTTCATTTCCTGAAAATAAATGTAAATAAATGTAACATCAGTCCCGATTTGTTTGAAAAGTGTTTCTGTCTTGCCATCGTTAGGATACTGTAATATGTTTCAGCCAAAAATTTGTAAAATAAAAATAGTTTCGACCAGCCCAACTCCTACAAATTGACTACACTTCTCAGTATTTCTTTCCATGACTAAAAATAATAAATGCTTAAACTTATTTAACGATTAACGACAGTATTAAGTATGTTTGCTAAATTCAGCGTTACATTACTTTAAAGAACAGCCTACTTCCGAGCGTTACTTGTGGACATCTGAAACCAAGACTATACCTTCCACCAATAACAGATATCAGAAAAAAAAACATGCAAACGAGTGCAGCCCTGATGAGAGGACCTAATATAAGACCTTGTATTAATTTTTTCTTTTGCGTACCTTTTGCTTTGGTGGAAAAAGGGTTGGGGGAGGGGGGCGGAGGTGAGTAGCTGTTGACACAGAGGGAGAGGGGGTCCCATTCGGGCCTGCCTGGCTGTGACAGTCAAGCACCTGACGCAAAACTTGTCATGAAGGAATACTCGTGGCTGGAATGCATTGAAACCAAACCGACCGACGGCTGGTAATCGTGGCGGATCTGTAGCAGGAGATTGTTAAAAGTGTAAAACTTTTACACCTCCAATCTCATTACACGAATATAAAAACTAAGTAGCACACTCTGACGAAAGTACTTCAGCGCATTTGTTTGTTTTGAGTGTCGTTCTTCCAGTTCAAGGATTTTCTTCTTTCTTCCCTTTTTTTGTTATTAGGCTCGTCAGATCGGGAAAAAATCGTTAAAAGAGTTAAAACTGAAATTTTGAATTAAAATACAAAGCTACCAGCGGCGCGCCGAAAAATTAACGGCGGCGGGCAGCGGCGGCGTGCCGACATTTTTTTTATATCGGCAACGGCGTGCGGAATTTTGGGAAAATCATCGGCGGCGTGGCGTGGCGGCGCACGGGTCTACACGTAGATCGGATGCTGGAGCTTGGGGTTATCGTCCCCAGCACGAGTGCATGGTGTTTTCCGGTGTTTATCATTCCCAAGAAGAATAACACCACGCGTTTTGTGATAGCATACAATACATTGAATGAAATAAGCAAGATGCAAAACTTTCCAACCCCTAGAATAGAGGATATGGTGCAGAGGTGCCCTAAGAGCAAGTACCTAACTCTTTTTGATCTACCCGAGGCATACTGGCAAGTGGGGGTGACAAAACGAGCAGGTGAGGTGTCATATTTTTGCACCCCGTTCGGAAATTTTACCCCTCTCAAAATCATGTTTGGTGTCAAACAAGCACCAGCGTTCTTCTGTGCCTCAGTTTCACTAATGCTCGCCCCTCTACAATATCTGAACGTACAGAGTTGTTTTGTTGATATCTCGATTATGTCACAAGAATTCCGATTGCACTTGATGGCGATCGAAGACACCCTAATGATTTTGGGTCGTGAAGGATTCAAAATAAACATTCAAAATAAATATAAAGAAGACAGACTTTTGTAAGAAAGAAATAACCCTGTTAGGTTATAAGGTTACGAGTGAGGGGGTTTTGCCGAACCCTAGTAAGAAAAAAATTCTGGAGAATTGGCCACGCCCCAAAAGCATTACTGAGCGCCGAAAATTTCTCGGTTTGGCGGATTTTTTTCGTAGATTTGTGATGTCATATTCGGCTATTGCAGCGCCTCTATTTTCGATGCTGAAAGGTTAAACTCCAAAATTTGTCTGGGAGGCGAAGCAGGAATAAGCTTACCAGAAAATCAAGAAAATGTTGGTAGATACTCCCTTGTTAGCAGCGCCTGATTACAATCAGCCTTGGATAATTATGGCAGACACATCCTTCTCTGGGGCTGGAGCGATTTTATATCAGGTCGATCCACTCACTAAGGAGAAGAAAACCATAGATATAATCTCTAGACGTTTGACAGTTGCTGAACAGAGATTTTCTAATAGTGAAAAGGAATTAATGAGTATTATTTGGGCAGTACGTAAGTGGCGTAGATACATAGAAGGGGGTGAACAATTTTCAGCGACCATAATGCACTTTCGATTTTATCTAAGGTAAGCTCACCGACGGGACGCTTAGCGAAGTGGCTTGTGGAGTTATCTCAGTTGGACGCTAAGAATTGCTTCGTCCCAGGTGCACAGAATTGCATCGCGCATGTATTGTCTAGACGATACGAATCTGAGAGAGACTTTACTCCTATCCCTAATCCAATCTTGATACCGGCTATGGATGAACGAACGGGTCAAAATTATTATGTATTTAACAGCGATTGTTTGTGTAATCAGATGTTGAGCATATTACACTTGATCAAATTAGAGCAGAAACGTTAAAAGACAAATACACGTTAGCATTAAAGTTAGCTTTGGAAGGGGAAACGAATGAAATAAGGTACGATTCGCCTTCAGTTCATAGATTTGTGTTGAAATATCAGCCAAAGTCAATTGTGAGTGACGGAATAATTTATGTGGATGTAAATAAAGATGTTGTGGATACCCCAAATTTGAAAGTTTTGGTGCCCCGTTTGCTGCAAAAGAAAATCATTCAGCTAGTACACGATACGTTTACAGGTCCTCATATGGGTGTTTACAAGACGATAAAACGCATATTTTATTTGTACACATGGATGAGTGCTTCAAAGTTGATTTCAAATTAGGTAAGGACGTGTAAAGTTTGTCAAGTCCATAAGGTGCAGCAGACTCGTAAGAAGGCTAAAACGATGATAGTAACTGAAAAGAAAGCATGGGAGAGTATTGTTTTTGACCTGAAAGGCCCACTGGTACGGAGTACAAATGGTTTTACTTGCATCCTAGTGGTGCTTGATAAGTGCAGTCATTGGGTTGAATTAATTCCCGTAACAAACGCTGAAGCTAAAACTATAGCAAAGGCACTCATTGATGAAGTGTTTGCACGGCATGGCGTGCCAGCGGAAATTTTTTCCGACAGCTCCAATAATTTGAGAGGACAAATAATAAAGAATTTATGCCTACAATGGCGTATCAAGGCTAGATTTCTGTCAGTTTATTCACCTAAGTCCAGCCTAGCTGAAAGGTGGATGAAAGAATTAACAAAAACGCTAGCAATGTACGTGCAAGACGAGAAATCAGGTCATAGGAATTGGGATTTACGTTTGAAGCAGCTTCAGATGGCATTAAATTCAGCTACTGATCCGGTGACGGGTTTGACCCCAAGTATGTTAGCAACGGGAAGGGAGTTACGAATGCCCGAAGCCCCTGTCGGTAAAGTACAAACGGACGAAGTTAATTACCCATTACACATCTTAAACTTAACGTCACGCATGCGTGCGATAGTTAGGAGAGCTGTACGCAAGCGTCAAGCAGCTAAGTTACATCGTGCTGCAAAGGCAGATAAAAATAAAACGGGTAAAGAATTTGAGGTAGGAACTAAAGTTTACATACGAAATCACCCTAAAAGTGACAAATCCTGCTATTTTATGAAGAAAATGGCACCGATTTACATCGGAAATTACGAGATTGTCAAGAAGTTTAGTCCTGTAGCTTATCAGCTTAAAGATCTAAGTACGGGTATTATTTCTCGTTATGTGTATCACATAGATAATTTACGTGAGCAGATTAAAGGTGAGCGTTACCCGGTTAGTTAAGTGGATTCCGAAGAATTTTAAACTTAGATCTAAAAGTAGTTACTGTGTTTCTTCTTGGTCTACTTTCGGCCAGCAGTAGCTAGATCTAAAAATAATTTCGCATGCAAATCATGGTGTTGCTTGTAGACTGAAAGAAATAGCATTTGAATGCAAATAATCTGGCGATGCTCGGGTGTTAACGCTAATGTTAATTACTTAAGAAAAGCCGTACGGATGCTTAAGATTGAAGGTTGACTGAGTTAGTAGTATAATTTAGTAATAAATTTGTTGGAGTAACCGGATTTTCACCATGGAATTTACACTTTTTTTTTACCGAATGTGTATTGAACTCACCTAACACGTTAATCTAACCGACAATGAAAATGAACCTAATAGAAGACAGGAAATGAAACGAGGGTTGCCACAGTAGATTTTCTTATTTAATTAAGGATTAATGACAATTTTTCTTTTTTTTTTAAACAGCGATTAAAAGCTTAATTAATCTTAGCGATTAAGCTTAGCTGATTGTTACCGCGTTAGTCACTTTTGACACGAATTGTTACCGATATTTGACAACCGATTGTGACGATTAGGATTTTGAAGTAAAAATCTTCCTAGCTGTTTATTATGGTAACCGATGATTAGTGGTTACAGTTTTCAAGTGAATTTTCGTGCACCAAGCACTTGGTTTTTTTCTTCTTGACTGTTTTTGCACTGATTGATTGTGATTGTATTTTCAATGTTGAAAAATCGTTTTTGCTTCTGCATAATTTTCGTGAAAATGTTCAAGTAATTAAGTTTGCGTAGCGGGTTTTTACGGGAATAATGTCTGAATTTTGATGATCAAAGATTTCCCAGACCTTACAAAAACGTTACTATAACCGGTAAGTAATGTCACCCTTCTGGAACAGTCAAACGATTAAATTATTAGCAGATAAAAAGCTTAAACGTCCCCATAGCATCTTTAATGTTAATTTGTTGTTAATGCGCGCCTTCTTGGTATTATTTTTGAATAATTTCTGAGAACTTTGATTATTGTATGAATTAATGACTTAGCTTAATGAATAATTTTCACTTACCTTAACGAAGCGAGGACGCTTCTTTTCGAGGGCGGGACCTCTGCAACGACGGTTTCCACAGCTTCCTCCTACTCCTTAAGCTAGGGCCTTAGTGGGCCTCTTTACCTTGATGCTATGGCTCCATGCTATTTATTCTGTATACTCTGTATCTTTATTGATGTATTCCAGTAATGCTAAGTACTTTGATGTATGGTCCAGTCCCTGGAGATCAGTGGTCAGGATGGCTCTGGCCTTGCCTGCCCCTAGGGGTAGCTGCTAGCAGAGATGGATCATGGGATACCAGGATATAGTACAGGAAGTACCTTGCACCACCAGTGGCAGGTACTGGCTGCAGCTCTAGGTACTTAAGGCCTTGAACCATCCTTGAACCATTGGACAACATCTCCTGAGGACAGACCGCGTGGCCCTGGAATAAACCCTGAATTTACCATCCTTCTGGCGTTCTTCCTTGTACCGGGCATAGTGGGGTTGCACGACCCCTTTTACCAGTTCTGGTTTTTGATATGTACTAACTGACTTGATGTAGGGAAAAATCAAAACAATTGATTTGGTTTTAAAACGGAAGGATGGATGGATGGATCGAAGGAAGGATGGATGGATGGAAAGAGGAATGGGTGGAAGGTAGGAAGGAAGGATGGAAAAAAGGATGGATGGAAGGAAGGAACGATGGATGGAAGGATGGGTGGACCTGAATCTTTATCAACTGACTTGATGCATGGAAAAAACAGACCCAAGAACTGGTTTTGAAAGGGCGTCATTTTCTTGGATTCTGAAGCACGGCAATGCGTGGTTGAGCGAGCAAAGCGAGCGATTTCCACGTAAACCAAAACTATTCAATGTGTGTCTCACTTTGCTCTTGCAATCTTTCATCTCTCACCTTCGTGGGAGATTACATCTGACGTTCTGCAGATGTTTCTCCAAGAGGGATCATCAGAAAGTGAAGTGATAAGATGCCCATGGAAAAATCTGTACTGAGCAGGAATTAAAGAACAATATTCTTAAAATAAGTAAAACAAGAAAACCCATATAAAGTGTATACTAACACAAATTACAAGTGATGTGTGGTTCTTGGTGGTCACATTGATCCAAGGAGTCAAGCAAAAAGATCAAGCAACTTATCAGAAAATGTTTGCGCTGATTGCGTGAGTGAAGCGAACGAAAATCAGCGTTCGTCATCAGAAACAGTGCTTTTCTGATAAATTGCTTGATCTTTTTGCTTGACTCCTTGGACGTAAAAAAATAATATTGACCTCTTAATAACCGATATCGCATTCTACACTCTTATAATTTGCTTGATCGTTTTTTTTGTGGAAGGTCTGTCTGTATCGTACGTGTTGCAGCAAGTAATCTCCTCGAGCGCAGCGAGACGACGCGGAATGAGCGAGCGAAGCAAACGACTCCGCTAGTTTTTATTAGTATTGTTTTTAGTTTTTCCTGTATTAATTAAGTTTTGCTTCTTGTTTAGTTATAAATTTCCGTTATTATATTTTCAGTCTTGTTATACATTTTATTTGGACCTTGAATTCCATTTAATTCATTCCAGTCATAAGTTTTTAATTCTGTATTATACAGCTACAGTAATTTTTTAATTCTTGTATAAATTTTTGTCTTATTTGTGTCGTGTTTTCTGTATATTTCAATCAGTTGATACGAGTGTTTATTTTTTTACACTTATCTCTAGTCCATCATTGCTTCCAATATTTATTTTATTTATATTTGCTTCATTAATATCGAGTTGTTCATTAACGTATACTAATACGCCTCCTCCTCTAAGTGTTTTTTCCGTCGTATTGTGGAAGCATGTATTCCACCCAACTTATAATTTTCCACTTCTGCTTCTTTAATATTAGCTTCCGTTAGTACGAAAATATTCCAAGTAACCTTCATTTGCTCTACATTCCATTTTAGTAATTCCCAATTTTTTCGCAAACTTCCCAAGCATCCCTGAATTCTTTGCTTTTAAACTGAATTATACTTGTTTTTTGTTTGTTTCTGTCTTTGTTTGTAATGGGATGTGCTGCCTCCACTTCTTCTGGTCGATAACTTTGAATATTAAAATTGTGTGCTACTCTTTGTATTATTTCTTGGGGTAGCCAGTATAATTGACATATTTCCACACTCCGATTTCTGTCATATTGTTGTTTTTCTTGAGTAGTAAGTGTTAATTCTTGTAGTTTTTTTTTCTATGTTGGTCTTTTTTTCTTTGTTTTCAGGTTATACAAGTCGTGCATCCATTTATTTTATTTTCATCTTCATTTCATCATTTTCTTTTTTCATGTCTATTTGTGCTTGGCTAACAAAATTCAGTGACTTTATAATTTCTTCATTTTCTTCTGTAGTTTTGTGACTTTGTCATACATGTCCATTAGTTTAACCATTTTTTCTTCTATTCTGTTTATTGTTTCCATCAGCTGCTGCATTTCCATTTTTTTTTCAGTTTCACTTTCTATCAGGTTATTGATTCTTTCTTCTGCTTTTCTCCTTTCATCATTCCTCCTTTCTTCATCCTGCTTTTTTTCTCTTTCCCTTTCTTCTGAATCATCTGTTTGCTCTGCTTCACTTTCATTTTCTTCATCAGTATTAATTTTGTCTTTCCCCTCTTATTCTTTTTCTCCTTGTGTTTTTTGTGTTCGGCATCTTTTGCATTTCCATTCTTCTTTACCCTTTGCACTTTTTCCATCCAATGTTTTAGCAGAAATATTAGCACACTTGTAATGGTATTTCGCCTTACATTTGCCACATACCATGTAACTACTCAGGGAATGGGCGAGAGGTTTCAAGTTCAAGAACTCAATTCCAATTCATTCCTTACTGTACAGCTAGGGGTCTATACACAGAGTAACACATATTAGGCCAGAATTTATTCTTCTAACTGACCCTGTACGCTCCCGAGGTTCTGACCATTCAGTCCGAACCCCAAACACCAATTAGCTCGAGCTCACGATTCTGTCCCGTTTTATACCCGCTCGGGCGGGGGCAGAACAATAGGCTCTTGCCTGAGGCAACATGCGAACAGGCTCAACCCGGTTCCGACTGAATTCACAACGGACCCATGCTGACACCTGGTGGCTGGCAGCAGTCCAATTCCTGAGTCTGCAGTAATTGGAAGGCTGGCAGACCACCATGATTGAAGCAAGCCGAACTACGAAGTGTAAGCTCCGTGAGTTGCGTGCTGCCGTTCATGTAAGCCGGTTACATCTCCCCTCCCCTAAGTGTTTGCTTAGGCAAAAGAAGACTTACTTTATGTTTCTCTGAACCCTTACCATTCTGTAAGCTTTTGAAGAACCTCAGAATCGATAAGATTTATTCACAAAACATCATATAGTACAGATTTTCACGAGTGGCCCTAACAACAATCTTTGCAACCTCCTTTGCTAACAAGGTTGCAAATAAGATAAAACCTGACAATCAAAAAACACTTAATAAAAAACCAAAAAAAACATAACAACCACGTCGTCAACCACAGAACAAAAACGTAACAAAGTCCATCCGCGCAAACGTAATAACAGTCCAACGTCCTCCAACGCAGCCCAAACATAGCATTGTTTTTTGTAACAAACGACGTAACAAACATGGTAAAAAAATCAACAACACTCAACGAAACACTTCTACTTGGCTTTCAACGCGCCTCCGGAGATTCCCTCCACTCTTCAGTCACTTGTCTTTCGGGTACCTGCCAGCCGAGACGCTTCTCGAAGGATGTCTTTACATAGCAATGACAAGATGCCCCCTCCAACCGCAGCATCGAAGAAAAAAGTCCACTCTCAGAGGGCCCTTCCACCTCCTAGAACGGATCGTTCCCAAACCACATTGTTGCATGCAACAACACATGAATAATTAAACACTTGCGCATGTCTTCCGACGGAAAATTGTTCCGAGCATCCAGCTCAGGGTCCCTCCTGGACAGGGTCCCTCCTAGGACAGTCATGGTCGACTTCCAGCTCAGGGTCCCTCCTAGGACAGTCATAGCTGACTTCCAGCTCAGGGTCCCTCCTAGGACAGTCATAGCTGATTTCCAGCTCAGGGTCCCTCCTAGGACAGTCATGGCCGACTTCCATAATTGGACAAGCATTTTCCGACGCACTCCCTTCGCCTTACACTCCTCCGAAGTAAACACAACACACCACTCTCAATTCGAACGTCCCACTACACAACTTCTCTGGATTGGCACGCAGGTAGTCAGTCGTGACTACCCTTCGGTGAATCCACACGCAACTTCCGTCCATGATGGCATGGCCGGCATCCCTGCACTTCCACAAATTAACACAGTCCTATCTGTGATTTACACCTCTCGCAGTCCATTCTGCAACACACAACGAAGTACGCAAAACTCGCACAGTTCCACACGAAGTTCCCAAGCCACGTACAGCTTAAGGAAACTCCACCAAGTCCACAATAAAGTCCACTTCGTTTTCACCAAAACACCACACATGCCTTCCACGTTTCTTGATGAAGACTCCATGGTGGTCCCATCCATCGGTTGTGCCCTCTCGAGCGGACGAGCAAATAGGAACCACCGTCAATTTTAGTGCAAAGCACGTCCAGCACCCAGTTAGCCAGTGAAAGAGAAAAAAAAGTTGGCGCTCCCCTCACGACCTTCTGTAGTTTACAGAAAAAGAATCTTTTCACCTTTTAACTGCAAACCTGCTGGGAAAGTAATCTTCAAACATTCAGTAGAAATTCCGGAATCGCGGTGATGAGTGTCTCTGGTTTCAAGAGGGGTTTGGTTGCCACACCACCTACTCTATCGCGCATCGAACACTCTACCTCAATCCGTTCATCCAACCTAATTCTCCAATCTATTTTCATAGACTGTGCCCTTAGACCGCAGCACTCACATGTTGGTAAAGTGCAACCGGCCAAACGCCACTTGAGCGAGCCTACAGATTTAACCAAACATGCTCCGTAGAACCGGCTTCGCACTGCCATCCCGCATGCGGGTAGAGGTCCCCACTGGGGGTTCTCCCACATTTGAAAAAAAAACTACGGCCGTAGTCCACATGTTACTAACCTAGCGACTGGACGCTGAGAGTGACGTACCCTCAACTGCGTCCACGGAATAAACCATTCCGGCAGGGATCGTGCTACACGCCTTCTGCCTACCTCACACTGTAGTCGTCTTACTGGCTTCGAAAAGACCAAACAACTAAACAATGTGTCTGCCAATGAACTGAATAACTACGTGAAACTAAAATAATTCCCATCAGTCTCTCGAAAATTGCATTTCCGAACTGCATTATTAGTCTCCATCTGTGTGCCCCATCGATGTTTGTTAAAACTCCGTCATGTGTCACACAGGTGCTTCCCTGCAAAGCCAATCCGTGGTTTTCACTTGATTTGCTCTGCATAAAAGTCAGCAGCAATCACCCTATTTTTGATTTCACCCTATCCAAAAATAAGTTTCTTATTGGATCGCTATTCCAGGGTGCACGATTTGAGCAATCTGCATGCAGCGTATATGAGGATGCGATTTTCGTTTGTACGCCACAATAAAAAAAATGTGTTTTTTTTATATGCTACAAATGGGGTCAAAATGCGGCAGCCTGTTCACGCTCTTATTCCAGGTGTTTTGTTACCTGAACAAGGTTGTAGACTGATGCCTCATTTTCGGTTGCCAAGTTACCGTCCTAAATTGTAAACTTTTTACTTGCTTCACAATTAATTTCGATCACTGACAATGAACCTAAAAAGGTCCAATTTTGAAAAAATTCAGTTTAAACCGTAACCACAGTCTACTTCAGAATTCCTCGTTTTTTCAAAACCCATTCTGTGGTCAGTTAAATCAGTATTTAAGGTCTCACAGCGCAATTGATTTTTCGGATCCAAATGAACAAACCTTTACCACCTTTCAACCTTCCAAAGTCGTGCCTGTAACAATTCGTAATTTAAGCAGCCTAAACTCGCCACTAGATTTACTAATTTTACAGCTCTACATTCCCATTATCCACTCGACACTGAAACTTTTACTTTTCATGCCTTTCGGACCCCGGGGGGGGGGGGGGG
>JAHWFP010021508.1:0-11281 GCA_023313725.1 Lithobius niger | reverse complement strand
TCACTTATAAACATCATTTTGCCACCTCCTTTTTGGTTTTTTCCTACAATTGTAGAATTTGGTGTAGTTTCGTATATTGTATGTAGTAGCTTCATCTTCTTTTAAATTTATTTCTGTAAGCACAATCACATCCCAGATAATTCCCGCAGTTTCAAATTCTGCCAGCCATGCGTCCCAATTAAGCTGACAGCTTCGTTTGTTTGTGTGTAAGCACTTGAATTTTTGTGCGTTGTTGTAGAGCAAGAAATCTTTTAACTCATCAAAGTTTTCACAAACACTATTTATGTAATCTTCTGTGTCACTCATTTTGAATGTAGTTGTTGTTTGTTCACTGTTTTATTTATTAGTTTTTTTTTTGTTTGTTAACGCAGCACTATCTTAAGTTGTTTGTTGTGTTGCTTGCATTTTTTTCACAAGTTTTTCAAGATCTTCTTCACTTTTTACCAGATGCACTTGCCTCGTCTTTTCATTTTCCTTGACGTTTATTTTGCCATCCTTGAACCAAATAAATCTGTGTGTGCTTTGAAACTCTTGTTTTGTTTTCCAGAGAAGTGATTTGTAGAAGCCAGTTAAGTGTTCATTGATGAATAATTTTTCCTGGTTTCCGTTTCCGAAAACATCATCGTTTGTTTTAAATACCGAAAAATCGGTCGACTCAGCATTTCTACTTTGGTTCAAGTTCATGACTTATACTCACAGTTTGATCACGCAAAACCAAAAGTCGAAGATCTTCAAAGGTTTTCCCCTCGAAACGTGCGAATTTTCGACAACCTTTACTGGTTGTCTTCGTCAGGCAGTTAAGCCACCGGCACCCACACTCAAAATCCTTCCAAACCCAACGAACTTCCAAATTCAAAACCGAGGGGAAAACCTTTGAAGATCTTCGACTTTTGGTTTTGCGTGATCAAACTGTGAGTATAAATCATCGTTTGTAATGTTTCTGTTTTTTTTTCTTGCATTCAAGCCAGTGATCTCTATTTACTCTGTTCCTGAATTGAATTAGTATTGTGGGTACACGGTTTTTGTTTCTTGATGGAAGTCTATGGGCTTTGTCGATCCACGTGTCTCGAAATTCTGGAATATTAATGGTGTCAGCTATTCGATAAATTGTGTCTCTTAGGTTTTCGTTTTGTTCAGTTTCCACTCCATATATTTCGATGTTTAGGTTTCTGCTGTATTGTTCACTCTCTTCTTGGTTTTGCTTAATCACATTTATTGTAGTTTTAAGGTTTTCTAGATCCTGTTGATCATGGGGTTCCTGCTGATTTCCCTCGGTTTTGTTTGTCTTCTCTTCTAAAGCTTCAATTCTTCTTAGCATTTTTTTTTATTTTCGGCTTTGAATGCGTTCAAATTTTCTTGAAGTTGGTCATACTTCTTAAGTCACAAAATCTATGCTTTGCAGTATTTGATCGTTTGTTTTTACTACCTCATCTAACTTTTCTTCAAGTTTTGTCAGTTTTTCGTTTAGTTTTGCATTTGTTTTCATCAAATCTCCATTGTCTTTTCTTAGTTTGTCGTGATTCTTTTTGTTTCAAGTTGATGAATTATTTTCTCGTTTGATTCAATAATGTTATTCATTTTTCTTTCTAATTTCCGATATTGAAACTTGGTCGTCTGTGTTGACTGGGTCGTCTAGTTCTTCATCCTTGTTATTTGAGTTTTTCTTGTTTGATTAGTTTCTTTGGTTTCTGCATCTTTTGCAAACAAACACTTTTCGTTTTGCATCACTCATGCTTGAAATGGTTGACAATGCCAAGCCACAGCACTTTTTTTCATGATGTATTTTTCCTTTACAGAGGGCAGAAATAAAGAAATCATCCTTGTATGTGTTTAACTTATTCTCACATGCTCCACATCGAGCCATTTTAGTTTTTGCCTTTCGTAGCTAAGTCGCCAACTTTCTTGCAAAATAAGGATGTCATTATTTGGCTTCCGTAATTTGAAACGGTTTTTGTGTACTCATTTAGTGATTTACAGTAATCCACAATTTGAGTAAAAGCCACTTACTGTTTTCAATCCAGTTCAAATTATGTTTATTTTCCTTCTGAACAAGCTGAATCTTTCGATTGTTGTCCGAAATTCTTGAAACGGAATTTTTCAAAAAACATGCTAAAAAAATCGAGAACTGAATAACACTGTGCGACTTCCGTATTTCGTGTTGTTTTTGATCGTTCGTATCACGCACAGGAGTTGTGGTTTTTAGCACATTTAAACACTGAAACCACTTACTGTTGGTCCTGTCACGTACTAGGTGTGTTCATAGTCCTTCGTGGTCATTTTAAATTGGTGGATGTCAGCAGATATTTCGTAAAATGTTCATTTTACTGGAGCGAATATTCTGCCATGGGAGCGTCCATATTTGATGACGTAATGTTAATAATAATAATAATAATAATAATAATAATAATAATAATAATAACACAGGTTTGTTGAAAATGCAACCGGACTGGCAAGGACCTGGTGGTCACTGACTGCCATCCGATGTTAAAACTAGAAAAAAAAAAAGAATTTTTCTTCATAAATTACAAAATTTAAACAGTTTAAAACGAAGACGACGACTCGGCTGCAGAGGAAGGGTTGAAGGTAATGGGTTGGGGGTCACGAATGCCTTACCACCAAGGTTAGACCTACCAGGAACACAATGGTCCCCGATGGCATCGCCAAACGTTGAGGGACAAGTGAGGGGAAAAGCCGGGTACCATTGTCAGTGTTTCTTGAAAAAAAAATAATAATGCATCATATTTTAAAGCTTGGCCGAAACCAATTGTAAATCTTAATACAGATAATAAACATAATAAAAATAAATAAAATTTTGTACAGTGATTGCAAAGGTCAACTGGTGTCCGCTAATACCTAGGCTGGTCAATAAAAACTTTCCGAAGCTATGGTCATAGAGTTTAAAATTTATAAAACTTAATTT
The DNA here is from genome assembly GCA_023313725.1 of Lithobius niger. Classification (NCBI taxonomy): domain Eukaryota; kingdom Metazoa; phylum Arthropoda; class Chilopoda; order Lithobiomorpha; family Lithobiidae; genus Lithobius; species Lithobius niger. The sequence continues at coordinate 8,361 of JAHWFP010021508.1, read as the reverse complement.
AATAATGTAGCTTTAAAAACGTGTTTAGATTTACTTTGACAAGTTGTGATATAAAGCTAACTAGTGATTTTGAAGCCACAACTTCTAAGGGCAGCGAGTTCCATGGTTTAATTACCCTGTTTTAGAAAAAAAATATTTCTGCAATCTCTTCGATAAGTATTCATAGCTAGTTTCTATGGATGTCCATGGGTATAATCATTGCCCCTAATAGTGAAAACGACTGATTTGTCGATATTAGTTGAGTTGTGTATAATGGTATACGTTAAGCATAAATCAGCCCTCAGTCGGCGCAACTCCAGAGACTCAAGTCCGAGGCGAATAAGACGTGCGCCATAGGGAATGTTTTTGAACCAATGGATACAATTTATGTAGGTCCTTTCGATAGATTCGACACGTGTAATGTCCTTCAATAAGATGAGGTAACTACACCTGGCTAACATACTCAAGAAACGGTCGAACAAAGACCTTATACGTGCAAACCAACGTTGTAGGATCTTTTAATGAAAAACAGCGCCTAATCATGATAGCACATACCTTGGCGCATGAGACAATCCTTATGCAGTGGGAAGCCACTAAAAGATCCTGAGAAATCCATACACCAAGGTCCTTCACCAGTTTCTGGTTTGAAAGCAGGTGATTACTTAAGTAGTAATCTAAACATTCAATTTTAGACCCAAGATGGAATACACCACACTTTTCTATATTCATCATATCTAGACACGCTGGTGTGTCGCGCCAAGTTAGGCAACAATCATCACAACAAACATCACATCAATTCAATTGTCGAGGTTGTAAACCATTGTAGCGCGGCGCCATAGCGTCGGTGTCATATCTTTTAGCATAGTTGGGAACATTTCAGGTACTTGGGGGGGGGGGGATGAGGCTTAATGGCGCGTCGAAAAATAATGCGGTACAAAAGCTTAAATTGTGTTGAAATCAAGAGCAATGCCCTGCTGAAAATGAACTGCAGAAAACTGCAGAAATGGAATGAAACTGCAGTTTAACTGCAGTTTCGACGACAACTGCAAAAAAACTTTTTTTTTAATTCAACAAGCTAACTTAAAAACTGCAAAATAACTCTAGTTACACTGCTGGGAAGGTTAAGTACAACTACGATAACACAAAAATGGCATAAAACTGAGGCTCGAAAATCAGCAATGTGCGCATCATGAAACTCATGTGCCAACGCGGCTCCCCCCTCCCCACCCCGCGCATTTTAAGCCTGTCCATTCCGCAGGCCCATGTAGTTTTTTTCATACGTATTTTTTTTTTTAATTGCACTGATTATTTTTTCCTAATAGACATGTAGTGTGATCGGCATTTGGCGATGACAAAGTTTCATTAATAAACAGAACAGGAAGCCAAATGGGCTCAATTAGTGATCAATTAAATAGGGAATGGAAAAGATTTACATTAATTTTAATTGTTAGCTACCGAATTCTCTGAACAAATTATTCCGCAAAATCTATTTGTAACAATATTGACTAACATTATACAGTGTGGCCCCTTTAAAAAAAATCCAGGAAAGTCGTCCCTATTTTAAAAATGTCCGTGTTGGCCATGGGACCACCACCTACAAAGTTTTGTACTAGTTGATGTTATGGTAATATGATGACTACCACATCACCACCTTTAAATTACGCTCTAAATAAAATGATCGTAGTTTTTCAGTTATTTTGTTCAAAATGTCTGTTTTTCCGTGCTACACCCACTTTTTGCCAATCCGAACTGATACTGATATATTAATCGAATACTGGGAATCGGATACCGAATAGTTACTTTCTTTCTTTTTATTCTAAAAATTGGAAGGTAAGCCAATTTTAGTTCAACTTAATTTAGGAATTCCAGGACATTGCTTACGAAAAATTTTCAGTTTCGTTAATTTGTTGATAATTTTCTTGCTATTTTGAAATTGATCACCGTGTCACCTTCCTTTCTCTCCAGCAGAGATGGTTGTAGGGAAGAGCCTGTGCGTCTTTGTTTATACAGTTTGGCCGGTATAGGTTTTTTTTTGGGTGTAAGGAGGGAGACGACGTAAAGTGTATCACTTGGGATTTGTGAAAGTAGGTTTTCTTTTTTTTTTGGGGGGGGGGGAGGGGGAGGGGGGATGGCGTAAAAATTATTAGTTGGTCCTACAGTAAAAAAGGCCAACTGCTGCCGTTTGGAACATTTTTGGTTTTGCTAAATGACTTGTGGCCAACTAACTAAAATTGACTCCATTCGAAAGCTGCCGAAAAAACGGTAAAATGGTGTATTTGAAAGTCAATTTTTGGCAATATTATCGAAAAAATAAGATTTTACCGATAAAATGAAGAAATGGGTGAAAAGTGCACAATAACAGCAACTGAAAACAAAAACTGGAAAATAATGGCAGTTACACTGCAGGTAATGCGAAGTTCAACAAGATAACACCAAAACTGCAAATAACTAGTTTTCAGCAGGCTAACTCAAAAACTGCAAAATAACTGCAGTTTACCAATAGTGAAAGTGACGTTGTGTCACTTCTTAAATTATAAACTAATTGTTATGGTTCAAGAAAGGGTTGGTATAGTGTAGAACAATAAATACCAATTGACTGTTTGAAATTAAGCCAACAGTTGCATAACTTTAGCGGATATCACGAAATACAAAACTTGGAACCATACACATTAACGCTTAGTGATTGGCTAGGTAAAGCCGGACGACAACATACATCGTTGTAAGTAAAGTAAGAGTATATCAGGGAAGGTATAGATGCATGTTAACAACAGAAATTTGTTACTGTGCATGTACTGCTAAGATTAAGGTATGAATGATAGCTGAAATTTATTTATGAATTTTTAAAATTTTATTTCCACCTGCAATTATTGGAAAAAACTGAAGTTTAAGTGCAGTTTGAACAGCAGTTTAACTACAGTTTGAACTGCAGTTTAACTGCAAAAGAGAACTGCACTCTTTTTTTGCAGTTTTTCTGCAGTTCTTTTTCAGCAGGGTGACCCACCTGACAAAAACTAACTCGTGTAGGAATGCCAGATAATAAGCTCCTTCAATGCAAAATCTGACCCTCAATAACGTTGAAAATGTGTAACTAGCTAGCTAGCTAGCTGATTCTAGTCCGCTCATCCCCGTGTTAATTTCCATAGGGTGATTATTCATCGATACCGAGATAACGGGAAGGCTTCAATCTATGAAACTGGACGAATGGCTGCAGTACGATACGAACTGCGTACCTTTTATGGTTTGGAACCTAGGGTTGTAACGGGGTTGGCATGGGATGGCGCGTAAGTACAAAAATATTGTTGTAACCATTGTTAGTATTGTCGGCATCGTCTCTCATTGGACAGCCAAAGTTCAGACAATGACAACGTATATACTGACGTGAGTGCCTAGACACACACTAGTATAGCACGATAAATATAAACAACGTTACCAAAGAAATTGTATTCACGTCCAATTCACGAAAAATAAACCAACTCGAAAAACAAAGCAAAATAAACAAAGCCAAAAACTGGTGAAGAGGCCACCAAGTTGAGAGTGGTTCGGCGCTTCAAATGAGTGATATCAATACACCAAAACTAATGAAATAAAACAAATTACGACAAAATTAAAACCAAACCAAAAACCTATAAAGAGGTGACCAAGTTGAGAATTGTTCGGCCTACAGCCAAAAGGTAGTAGCAAATTGTTGAAAACCAACAATTTTCATTTAACCTTCGAAGTATTAAGCGGTGCGATTAACTTGGCAAATGTTTTGGTGTGTTGATATCACTCCTTTGAAGGGCCGAACCATTCGGAACTTGGCGCCGCTTTTTATTACCAGTTTTGGTTTTTGATATGATATATTAATCTTCTACCGTGGTCAACTTTCACTAATTTTGTTCCTGCATCTCCTCCGTTAATATTTGGTGCGCGATGGTGCGGATAGTGTCTATGGACAACTACCGTGGTGTAGTGTTGCACCTTAAGTCAGAATTTTGATTGGTCTTTCCATTCCGGAGCTACGGGGCCCCGAATGAGCAGTTTCATTGTTTTACATTGTTGTAAACATTGTTATTAGGCAACAATGTAAATCAGCAAACGTCAGTATTAAAAACTTAACGAACAGAACAACAACAATGCAAACGCCAGGATAAAGGATATTGTCACAATTATTTTCTTGGCCGTTTTAGAATGCCGTTATGCCAAACTGGAAATGAGCAGTCCTTCACAGTGCCTTTCACTACGCTTACACTCAAGGGAATAGGGAAAAAGGATTTACAGGCGTAAGGGAGATGCGCTGATTGAGTGAGTGAAGCAAACGAAAATCAGCGTTTGTCATCCAGCATGCACAAAATAGGCATAAAGAAACTTAATTTGATGAAGCATGGACTTAACCATGAGTGACAGGCTGCCACAATGCCAAACTGGAAATAAGAAGTTCTTCACAGTCCCCGTAATAAAAATTCGGTGTCACCACGCTATCACTGCAAACAAGAAGGCGAGAGGGAAGAAGGTTTTATGATGGTAAGGGAAACGTGCTGATTGAGTGAGCGAATTAGTAACCCAAAATCAGTGTTTGTTATCCAGTATACGGAAAATACTGATTAAATAATCTTGCATATACGCACGTTTAGTACACCCATCCGGAAGACGGGCTTCCTCTAGTAATGTATTAATGGGTAACTGCCAGTTTGAAGACCATACATTTAAATTTTAGTGGCAAGCATTCACAAGACCTTGTATAGAGGCCCCTAGCGTATTTAGTAATACAGTTGAGTGCATGCCTAGGGCTAAGGCTCCAAAATAAAAGTATCTCTTCCCCTAGCACCTGAACCACTTAACCAAATAGAAGAGGCCTTATGAAAAGAGCACATCTCCAGAGCAATACCTATAAAATGAGCTAAGAAGCAGTTTTATTCACCGCATGGAAGACTTTATTTTCGTGATACAAAATCAACGTTACTGGTAGCCATTAGCCAGTAATTAGGCAAATATCAACATTATTTACGGGTTTTTTTTCAACAAGAAAAAGGTAAGCTGTATCATTAATAGTGATTTTATGTTGTCAGGCGACTAAAGTCCCCATTTCAAAGAAATTCCAGCCTTTTCTGTCGCATTGTTAATTTATCCTCAGACAGCTGAAAACAGCCACACTACCTTAGCAGTAAAGACACAACGTGTCTAGTGGTCGCCATGCTCATATTATATATTTTAACTGGATGGTCTCGTTTATCTTGGTGGCGACACACTAACGTGTGTCTTGATCTACCCCAAAACAAAATTGTTAATTATTCCTGCCAAGCTCTTCGACCGTGTGACGTCGATTATCAAACGTCATGCTCTTTCTCCAAGCTGATCTCACCGAGTAACAGTTCGAAGGTCAAATGAAATACGTAAATATGGCTTACAGCTGTCAATTATTTCATTTAACGTTTGAAGTCTTAGTCGAGGAAATTAGCTCGGCGAAAGAGCTTCGCGTTTGATATCACGACTTCACACGGCCGAAAAGTTTGGCAAGAATCCTTAACAAGTTTTGATTTGGGGTAGATATTAGATATTTTCGGTCCAAATTTATAAAATCCATTTTTTTTTTAGCAATTGAAAGCAATTGGCTTTTGTTAATTTTGAGGACAGCAATCACCCTTTTTCATATGATTAGTATTTCTTATTAGTACTGCAGTATCTCCTTCGACAGGAAGTACTTATTAGAATTCGTTTACGCACGAGATTTTTCGAAAACTGGACAGGGGAAGTGGATGCCCCAGAATGCAACACTGCAACATGTAACAATGGGGCAACAAACGACAAACGTGTGAGGCAACGGGGAAATGCATATTAGGTGCATAGCTAACGGATTTAGAAGGCAAGGGCAGCGCTACACAATAAAGGCAGAATTATACATTCATTCCACGATCACTTTCGATAGTAAAATAAACAATAGAGGAACAAGTTTACTTTACGCGGCTTATGGGAAGAAGAAGGGCTCCTCACCGAAAAAAAAAAACAGGATGAACATCAATTATGCTCCAACAACCTCACAACACAAAGGCAAAGGCTCTGGGGCAAAGGCATCGTTTGGCCGTCAGAAATTAATGAAAGCCGCACTCTTTGCACTGACAGACGAGAGGCTGTTTGCTTCCCATGTTCCCAGCTGATATTTTTTCCCGTAAACAGTTCAGATAAGTCACAGGTGGGTTGTTATTGTCAGTTTCGTGTGGTCTTGTTGTTATTGTCGGTTAGGTTAGGTTAGGAACCGACTTCAGCATTTCACTTGAGATAATGAACTGGTTGGGGTTTGGTGTTTCACTTGCAGAACTTTCGCCAAGTTTCTTGCCCTCCGGTGCGGCACGGTGCTAACTTTGGACCTTCAACACGGCCAAACGGTGCGTTTGCTCCAAAAATGGAAGTGGGAAAACATTACTCAGCAGGTAATTCTGAGTCCATTAAAAAAAAAAAGGACGAGAGCCCGTTTTCTTCCCATGTTCCCTTTACGCACATGGCCCGAAATTCGAAAAAAGAGAAAAAACCTATCTTTAATTTTCACGGAAGGCACTGCAAGTTGATCCCAAATTGCGGAAACTCGTTAAATCATCATTATCATAACCTAACCAATTATGGACTGTGGCGCTACGGATTGTGGCGCTACAAATCTACTGTTTTAAGTTGTTTCAACACATTTCCGCACTCTGAAACCAACTGTCTCTGTATTTAGGAAGGTGTTGGAGCCAATATCGTAAGGATATCGAGTATGCGCCTAATGTAAACTTTAGCCCAATACCTAATAATCTTTTTCGACGTAACTCAACTAAATAATAACATTTTATGCTTGCATTTAACCCCTACAGTAACAAACGTAACCATAAAAACAAAAGGATTCCATTAACGACACACGTTAGTTTCATTTGAAAAAAGAATGCTTTGGAGATTATTCAATTCAACATGGCAACGAAAGTGGCGTCTACACTAGCGTTGGGAATCCCGAATATAACTTTAACTTTAACTTTATTAATATTCCAAAGCGCCCAGAAGGGCATTATATGGGGGGGAAAAACGGTTAACAGGAGTACAGAAAAAAAATATTAGTAGAATATGAAACCTGAAATCGTCGTATCAAGGCCAAGCGGTATTATAAAACGATATTGATATCAGACGAAACACGAAACAATAATATGCCCGCCTCTCTCAATTCCTGGTTGCCACGGTAACATGAAGACTCGAAACCAAAACCGTGTTGCATCGTATAAAGGAATAGGCTTAATCTCGAACCACTGTTGTAAGCTGCTACCAACGACAGTAAATCGGCGATAAATATTAGGCCTAAACGCTAAAAATTAGGCCTAAACCCTAAAATTAGGTCTAAAAGCTAACACATTTTAAACCTAAATTGTGATGGTTATTTCTTTCAGATTATATAATAGAGATCGCTGTTGCAGTCATCGAGTTAGGAAATAATATATTATCTTGCATTGCGTGATAGAGGTGTGCCACCTCAACATTTTCGTTGGTGATGGTGTTAAATCTTATACCAAAGCCGTATTGTAAACCTTTTGAATCTTCTGATTATTGTTAAAAACTATCGTAGTGGTGATTGTTTGGCTTGCAGTTAAACGCCTTATTACGTGCTGTTTTATTTTTACTCGCGGTAATGGCCCACGTCTTCAGTGTTGGCTGCGAAAAGGAGGCTACAAATACCTAAACAAAAACTAAATGCTGGAGAAAACGAAAGCTTGTTAACGTAAATTTTACACCTAACATAGGCCTGCACTAAAAAAAAGGCTAAAATAAGAAAAAGGCCAGCAAAGAACAACAGTACGTCACACCAAAAGGCAAACAGCCCAACAAAGCCCATTAAGTATTGCACCCAGATTTTTAAGAATTATTAACAAATGTGGTATCGTCATTAATATAAAAACTAAATATAAGTTTGAAATGAAGATCTGTTCGCTCCGCCTACAATAGGCTCAGAGGTCCTAGTACTGTTATTTAGTTACAAGCGTCTAGGGACCGTTACATCAAATGCTCTGTCTAAATCACTTAAGTCACCACAACGACCCTAATCTAAACGGCCTAAACAAACCCCCTGGTTCTTTTACAAAACCCTACCACCTGCTGCAAAGTAGCTGTACCAGCAGTATTGTGTGGGGAGAAACCAAGAATACCACCCAAGTCCGCGTCCCAGTAACCAAGTACCTCACACCGGTGCCCCACCCAGAAATGACACACCAGAAGAAAGGGCTCTACCGTTTCAGCTTCAGTACTACACTTGCAGACAGATGTGGCACTCTACCCCAGTTTGAACTCATGAGCTCTCAACAAAACGTGCCCTGTCCGAAGCCTGGACAGCATGGCTGTGTCCTTCATAGAGTAGTCGTCTACGTTACATGGCTGAGAGAGTTCCGGATA
>JAHWFP010021506.1:0-19504 GCA_023313725.1 Lithobius niger | reverse complement strand
ACTGAAAATTGGACACTCAAAAATTGTCCTTTCGCAAGTAAGACATTCCGACTCCATGAAAGGCATTTTGGTAAGACATTTTGCTTCAAAGAGCGAGTCACACGGTTGGCACGGCCCATTGAATTGGGTGGGTAAACAGCAAAAAAAAATAAAAACCGGTGGTAGTTGCTGTTGCTGTTATTCTAAGGTTAAGCAAACGTCGTTCCATGGTATGTTACCAAGGATACGGACATCTACGGGAACTACATGAATCACTGTTGAATGTGAAGTTGAAAAAAGTGTGTTCTGATAAATATAACTGAAAAGCCCTACAAAATGTACACATGAATTCCTTGTAAACACTGTATTATGATGTGCTGAGGTGTGGCATTGATTGACTGACAGTATGGTACACGCAGACCTCACGTGCAAAGTGGGCCATTCATCAATTCTTGCCATTCGTCAATTCCAAAAAAAAAAAAAAAAAAACTCGCACTGCGAGAAGAAATCGATTATTAGTTGTTATGCTGTTACAAATGAGATAAAAAAAACATTAGGTGGGGTTTAATGCTGATTTCAACAACAAAACATTATCGCATGAAGGACAGATGCTGTAAATTGTTAAGTATTATTTTTTCTCCCATAAGGAATTTGTTGGGTTAAGGTAGGCGTATTTTTCTCACGAAGTACAATAATAAGGCCTCAGTAAAACTATCTTGAAATGTACCTTAGAACTAAATGCAAAATTTTGCAATGATGAAACTTCATTCCAGATTTCGTGCAAGCTATTTTTCATTGCTTTGCCCCTATGTAAATAACATTTGATTCCATCCCCAACCTCGTCGTCCCTGTGGACCCACACTAAAGAAAAGAATTTAAAGTGCACTTCCTGCGCCACATTCCCAACAACAAGGTAATTTTGTAACAAGGTAATTTTGAAAAAGTCATCTAGGGTTCTTGCTAGTACAAGATGAGTGCCCTCAAAAGCTGGTGAAAATAGGAAAGAATCGAGAACATGTGCCTTAAGTCCACCCTAGGTATAATTGGCTGCAAAATGGTGGAGTGATCTTCACCAGGAGTTAACTTCAACAGTTGAAAGGGACGTTAATACGAATATTTTCCCTTTTTCTTAATCCAGTGGACTCTCTCATAGACATGACAAGCCTTCTAGCCTGTTTACCTTGTTTTCCTGTTATTCTAGTTCTTGTCAGACCTTCTGGTTATCAAAACCACTTCAGTCTGGCTGACTAATAGCATTTCGGCCTAGAGGGGTCGATTCCCTGCTTAGGTAGTTTCACATTCAAGCTTAAACGTCAACGAAAATAGGTTACACTGCATTTATCTGTCAACCTACATTTCACTTACAACAGTTTGAGGAGGATATTTTGTAAACCCATTACGCAGCTCGTTCAGGAATGTCAGGTAAGGCTTAAAGGAGCAGTTGGAGAGGCAGGACACAAGACAAGCGCTCGGACCGATGATATGGCTGAGTAAAAACTATTAAAAATATTTTTAAAATTTTTGTAATTTTTGTTTATTGGACATTGTGGTGCAAGTGGCCCCGGCTCAACCTCCCCTCACTCCCTTTCCTGCAGTTAACTGCAGTCTGAAATTCACATAATGTTTAAATCAGGACTTTGAGTAGACCAAACCATTCTAGAACCAAATCGGTGGCACCAAACTGCCGCGTATTGCGCATACATATTCGAAATGAGTGACTGTGGATTATACTTTCCACAATATTCGTAAATTTCAAACTTCACTTTTGATTTGTTCTACATTAACAACACCTAGTTTCGTAGTAGTAAATACTTCAAAAACCTTCACACTTAAATCAAATGGAATTTCATAAATAAAATGCAGTACATAATACGGCACCGTACGTAATAAATTAAGTTTACAAGAACTTCACAAAAGTTTAGGGCTATTAATGATATTAGAAAAAAAGACAAATCATAATGGGCATAATCTTTTTTATTCATTTCAGTAAATCGGATAAAGAAGATCGACCTTCATCGTTTAATATGACATTTGATCCGGATTACGATAAAGCGATGCCACCTAAACGTAATGGTATGTATCACTTTAATTTGCATATGATGCTTATTTTAACGAAAACATGTCCCTGCGTATAAGCAACTAGCTGAGAATTGTATCAATAACGTGAGGTTAGCAACAAAGAGACAGTGTCAATATAACAAACATAAAGATGGTTCTAATAATCTCTATTGCAGTCGTCGCATTCTGGGATGAGATTTAGCCACGACTTTTGCATAAGTCCTTGCATTTCCCATCTACCCCGTCCAATAAATGTCTCATAAAATTTTTAAATTCAACTAACGGTAGTTATTTTTAAGTAAAAAATAAAAAATGGAATCGAAGCATAATTTCAGAAGTAAGACTTTCACTAATTTGAAATGCGATCAACTATTCTCTGTGTTGTATGGTTAATTACGTTGATCTCTTAATAAGGTCACTGTAGTGGGTTAAATGCCTAGTATTGAGGTTGAGGACGTTTGACATTGCACGCTATTGTCACGAATAGTAGTGTATTGTTGACGGGGTTTTACCTTCTTCTTGAAATGTTATGGCATAATGGGGAAGAACCAGTTAATCACAAAACTGTAGATTCCTCCAGAGAATATTTCATGGCAATTGATGCATTAAAGCTGAGTGAAGTTTGCAGTACACCATCCTCTGCCTTCAATCATTCCTCTCAACACAGCGCTCTTCATCCCTCATCATTATCTCCTTGATGCGTGTGCAGGTTTTTCCACGATCATGACTCGTTTATGTGTAGTCTTTCTTTTACGTCTCTACACTGCGAAAAATCAAACTGTAAATTACCAGTACTAAGAACTGTAAAATGTTTCTAGTTCTTATGGTAAGAAATGTAAAACGCCACGACCATCAAATCTGAATGGTATTTGAAGAGTGAGATAACTGTAATTTTTACAGCCTATCATAGCCCACTCTTAGTGCACTACACATCTCACAGACTGCAAAGAGATAGCAGTTGCTCCTGTGTTCAGAAGGCCGTTTTTAGTGCCCCCATGTATACAAAGCCAGTGACCCGATTTGTTCATGCATCCTTTTGGCTTAAAGGCCAAGCAGCCCCTAACGACTCGACTGTGGTTTGCTTCCTTCATTCGGGTTTCTAGGGAAACGTCCCATACCTTGTTTTTTCGTCACTGGATGTAGTTTTTTTTTCTTCTTGCGTCGGCATAAGTCCGGCTTTTTAAAGGATTAAATAGCATTACTCATAATTATACTGTATATGTACATGTAGCTGTAAATTTTAGGCTACAAAAGCAAGTTTGAAATAATCCAGCAACATAACATGACCATGAACTTAGCAAAATTAATTATTTTGCAGAAACACCAGCTAAAGTTATGGCAAGAATCTGTCCTTGGAAAATTGGAGAAATTTCTGTTGCTAGAATGGTAAGGATCTTTAGGTATTTTAAATAATTTATGATTAATATTAATAAGTGATAATTAATCATTGATAGGGGAGATCTGTGTAAGGTTGCAATATTAAAACTAACAATTATTTACTTTATTTCCACCTTTCTTAAATAGTCTTCAACCAAAAGTAGTGGATAATTTGATGAAACCAAAAATATTTTGGCATACTTTGAAGCAGAGGAAAGTCTTTGCTGAGTTAAAATGAACGAACTGCTGTTTTTCGGTTGTTAATATTATCTTAATTGTAGTTCGCAAAGTGTATGTAAGAACCTAGACCATTCCACTTTTTTGTTTCATGAGGTAGGAGGGATGCCTGGAATTTTTAAAGAAGTCTAACGTTAATTTTGGTAAAGAATTCTAGGTCATTTTAACAGAAAATGCGTATGCTAAGAACAATGGACAAATCGTCTTATGTAACCAGACTCGTAGCCATGATTTAACATTGCAGTAAATGCAGCCAAGGTCGGAGGTCCCAAAAAAGATGGAACTTATACTTGAAAAGAAAGGGGGAATAATTCTACAAAAAAATCAGTTTTACTTTTGGTAGAAAAGAATTTTAAAAATATAGGCTGGTAACCACCATTTCTGTACTAGCCATTTCGACTTTATTATTCAGTTCCCAGCAAAACATCAATGTCGTTTTTTTAAATGGGCATTTTAAATGTTGTAAGGCAGTAAAGGGATGCTCCTGAAACTGCAGACACCAATATAAGGCAGGTACTCCTCCGCTGCCACAGGGGCAGATTTCATAGATCTATGCCACGCACGCCGATACCCGAAACTACTGTCACCACTACTTTTCTTAACGGCTGGTTGCCACCAAACGAAAGTTTGGAGCATCAAGTCCCATTGAGCGCTATACAGTTCTCTCAAGTACTTGCTCGCAACAAGCAGAGGAATGCAAAAAGAAATATCTTTTAACACAACAAACAAGCCACGTTCCCTCTGAATTATTGAGTAAAAATTTGGTATGCACTCGAGCACCTGGGAGCAAGCTATAAAGATTAACAATACTAATGTCACTAGATGGCACCACGGAAAAATCTATGTATACTATATTTCACTTAATGAGCAAACTTTACTTTACTTTACTTTATTGAGCATATGCTGGTCTTTACATCCATGCGCTCATATCTACTACAACTTATCCTAACCTAATCTAACTTATACCTAACCTCCCTGATCTAACGGCCCAAGGCAACAATGAACATAGTTGAAATATTGAACTACCCACAGGGAGGTGAGAACCAGAGAGCAAGTGAGGCACCTAATAAAACTTTTGCGTAGCCTTGCAGAAACCCACATTCCTGTGCAGAAGGCCTATGCCATGAGCCGCATGCAGTGGGATAACCAGAGCCAAGACCAACGAGTCAACCCCGTCACCCGGGAAACGCCGCTGTGTTGCCAAAAGTGAACAGTCAAAGAAGATGACGGACCATCTCCTCACCACCACCACAAGCAAATGTGGGGAACGTGCCCACCCAAGCCTGAACATATGTGCTCGAAGCTGCACATGTCCCGTACTTCGTGGACCACCTCTTGCCTATTACCTCTGCTACCACCGGGCCCACATCCCTTGGTGAAAGAGGGAAGTGCACACGACCCACCACTCCGGACGTATCCTGCCTAACGAGGCCATCTGCCAGCTCATTACCGAAGCCCCATAGTGACCCGTAACCCAGCTGAGCGTGACAACCCCTCCACACTGGTACACAGTTAAGATCTTCCACCCTATTTCGTACACAATGGAGTGGCAACAACGGAGAGCCCAAAAGCATCTGCGAAGGAACCCCAACCCAGCCATGGAGTCTGACTAACTCATAGAATTCAGTCAACTGCAGGTCCAAGCCAAGGTCCAGGGCAACAGACACTGCCACCAGCTCCCCAACAAAAGCCGACGGCAGGGAGTTCAGGGTGTACCTGTACTCCTGGCTCATCCCTGGAATGCACACACCCACCCCACCAGTGGACCCACCTCCGTGGAAGGACATGTCACAAAAAACAGAGATGCAAACAAAGAACAGAGATGCAGGACTGCGGCAACTGCACAGGAACACCCCACTCAAGAAAGCATACCCAGCAGTGTCACACCAGAGCCAGGGCATTCTTGGGTGAATGAAATGGGGTTAACGAAGCCTACATACCAGGATCCAGAAGGAGCGACACCCCGATGCCAGAAGCCACGAGAAGATCACGTGCCCCCTGAGTCAGCGACATATAGTCCCTGATAATACTACCTAGCGCGTCAGCCCTGCCCCGAGCAATCGCTCATAGACAAATTCTGACCAGCAGGTCTCAAGCACAATGGAGCACCAGGGATTCTCTGGTTTCGACATGCAGCACATGTACTGGCATGGATGGCGAGCATCCTGACACAATACGGAGACATTGGTTCAGTGACACTTGTATTCCATTAACGGCTGGCCTAGAACTAAGTAATGGAGTAAAAAAGCACGGTAACAGATTATGTGAAGGCAAACCAAGCAGTGCTACATAAAAATACAAACAACGTTTCGAAAATTTTCAATTTTCGTCATCAGGTTAGCAATAAAATTAAAGCATGGCAAAAGCCACTAAGTCATCTTAAATTAAAAGCTTAAAACAGTAATTTAAAACGGATAAAAACCACCAATTTCTCCCCTCAAAAGAGGCAGAAATGGCTGCCGAAAAGCAACGACGCACCTTCTCCATTAGGATGCCACGTCGCAAGGCAAGTTGTATGCAAATCGGGGTCACGTATTTCAAAGGTGTGATGCATTCGTTATGTGGGTTTCACATTATGCCTGGCAAAAGAGTCGCGTTTAAGGGTTTTAATTACAGGAAAATATGCTTTTAGAAATTTATTATCTGGCACTAAATGGTTATGTACAGGTGGTGTATGTGTATGGATGACAAGCATTACAAGATTAATCTGTGCCCTAGTGTATTTTTCTCGAAACAAGATTTGGACCTTGTCCAAGTCGGGGTGTGGCCTGTTGCATATTTGTCAGGCGACTTGCCTGTTGAAAGGCAGTGTTGCACTAAAGAATTGGATTCGACTTTTAATTTGAAGTTTGATTTATGGGATGCCATACGTTCCTTGAGTTTTTGAAGGGATTGTCCTACATATGTAGCAGTACAGGTTGGTTCCGTACAGGGAATTCGATAAACAGTATTGCGTGTGGAAAACATGTTGTCTGATTTGTTATTGTTTTTATTTTCATGGTGCATTGTCAGCTGCTTAATATTATGGTGGCTGTTTAAAACAAGTCGGATGTTATTGATGTTAAGTTTCTTCTTAAGGACTTCAGAGATGCCTTTGAAGTAAGGCAGAGCAACGAAACTCGTAGGGGGGAGGGAGGGGGGGGCGTTTTGGGAGCCAAAGCTTTTGAAGTTAATTTGTTAACGTACCCAAGTGGGAATCCATTCTCAACATATTCTTGCAGGATGTATTGAAATTCATGCTGCAATAAGTCAGCATTACTAGTGTGTGAGACAACACGTTTAACTTCATTTATTACTACATTACTTTTGTAGTGGGCATCAACATAGGTTGTAATGCAGGGTGCGAGTCGACTGCATGCTTTTTCTGAACACTTAAACTCGACTCTTTTGCTAAGCATATTGTAAAACCCACATAACGAATGCATCACACATTTGGAACATGTGACCCCGATTTGCATACACCTTGCCTTGCGACGTGGCATCCCAACAGAGCAGGTGGGTCGTTGCTTTTCGGCTGCCATTTCTGCCTCTTTTGAGGGGAGAAATTGGTGGTTTTTATCCGTTTTAAATTACTGTTTTAAGTTTTTAATTTAGGATGACTTAGTGGCTTTTGCCATGCTTTAATTTTATTGCTAACTTGATAACGCAAATTGAAAATTTTCGAAACGTTGTTTGTATTTTTATGTAGCACTGCTTGGTTTGCCTTCACATAAAATAGAACTAAGTAAGACAGGGACGTGGTAGTCTGCACACGAGCGGATGTACGCCCTGTGGAGAGAAACAAGGGTGCTGCGCCTCACAATGGAGTCATTACTATCTACGGACAGAAGGACATTCATCCTGGCAGAGATATTTTCCCTCACGGCAGTGGCGTCATGCGTCCAAGAGAGTTGTGGATCCAGCCAAAACCCGAGGTACCGTAACTTTGGCTTTGACCATACCCGACCTCCATCCACCACAAAAGAATCCTCCAGAGCCTGGCCACGCCGGAAAATCATCATTTCCGTTTTTGAAGAGGAGAGCTGAAGGCCACTAGCCGCTAGGGCCCGACAGCCCTTAGCGACTTCAGTTTCAAGAATGGCCAGAACTGCTGGTAAATCCTCCCCCACGAACCACACTACGACATCATCGGCGTACACTACCACATTAACCAATGAGCTCATTTCCAAGAGAACATCATTAATTGCAATAGCGAACAGTGCCGGGCTCAGGCAGCTTCCCTGCGAGAGACCCCTGTCCATAGACCGCACTGCAGACCAGGCCCTTCCCCTCACCCTAGTAGCAAAACTGCGCGAGCCCAGCAGCGCCAAAATGGCAGCCCTGAGCTCCCTGCCCACTCTCATTCTGTTAAGGGAATATCCTACCCACGTAATGTCTACCATATCGTAAGTGGCTCTGATGTCTAGAAAGACAACCAAAAGCTTCTGCTGACCCAGGCCTCTCGAATACCCGATTCCAGATACATCAAAATGATTAGATGATCTAAATTCCTCAAACCACTGCACTCAGATTGTGTTCAGAGCAAAAAAAATCGGTCACATGATCAGACGCTGTTTCCTATCAAGCGATGCCCCAACATTAGTACAGGCATTCACTGTTTATGTACGACCCATCCTCGAATATGCAATTCAGGTCTGGTTCCCACACCTAATTAAGGACATTAAACTTGTTGAATCTGTTCAAAGATCGTTCACAAAATATCTCCATGGTTGCTATAATCTATCTTATAAGCAACGATTAGAACATCTTGGCATTGAATCTTTGGAGCTTAGACGACTCAGGGCAGACCTATGTCTCACCTTTTCGATCTTACACGAGCTTGTTAACATCGACCCGAAGCTCTTCTTCAAAATTCGTGGTAACGAATATATTCGGGGTCATTCACTTAAACTCACAGTAGCAGTAATGAAAAGAGACTGTACAAAATACTTTTTTTTCAAACCAAGTGGCAAAGAGTGAACCATATCAGTATTTAAAAAGACTACTAGCAGTAAAGATGATATCCCAAGAAGCGAAGGTGGGGAAGCATCACTATTGTCACCCTTTCTTCTTTCTTGGGAAATAGCTATGAATAATGACGGAGTTCTGTCAAAACGATTACATTGCACGTGTTGAAAAAATTAGGGGTAGTCTATAAACAGTGTAATAACAAGACTAGCAAGTTACATTTTAACAGAAAAATTTTCAATTTAATGACAAGAAATATAAACTTGTCACTGGTTGGAAAGAAGAGTGTTTATGTTCCAAGAACTTTCTATACCAACTGGTTGTCCTTGGTTATCGTTGCTATTAGGTACGTTTTTGGCCCTAAAATAACTTTTAGATGATTCTAGGCTGCAGAAATTTTTAACTGTCCATGTGCAGAGTAAATTGAATTTATTAAATGCTAACTTAGATAACTGCCTATGATTGCACTGTAGCTCAATAATATAATCTGGACAGCACAACACATTTTTGACACGTTGAGTTTTATTCCAGAATATGCGGGAACAGTTTGAGGGATTGTCATTTACACCTTTAAACTTTCAGACTGTCGAAGTTGACGTTTACTTGAAAATATATTGGCGGGACTTTCGAGTTAAAGTGGATACCAATATATCTGAAACAACAGATGTGATCATGAAGCAAGATGAGATTGACCTTTTGTGGATGCCCCTGGTAACTTTTCGTAATGCGATGGGAGATGATCCTTTAACGAAAAAGCCAGGTAATAATTTGGTGCAATTAGATAAACACGTAAATTATTCATTTCAAGCAATCTATATCTTTGTCATTTGACTAGCAAAGGGTGGATAAAATTTTATTTTTCAAATATTTCAAGACACAATAGTGCAGAAAAGTCTGTTTTCTCACCCCCTAATCACTATCCCAAAGGAAAAAAATCTAACATTACAATTATAATACTAAAATATTAACATTTCAAGTCAATATGCCAAATAGCTAATGTCAAGAAAATTATTTTTGACTAGTTTAAATTATACACGAAAAAACATAAAACCGTAAATTATCATAGGTAATATCCCGAGTGCAAGGGTAGTTATCGATAATTTTTTGGTGCACGAAAGATTTTGCTCCCATTAAATTCGTGAGTGCTTGTGTTGGCTAATTATTAAGATCCCAAGTCACGAAGTGAATAGGGAGCTTATGGCCAACTCAAGCAAGAACGAGTTTAAGGGAGCAAAAACTTGAGTGCTCCAAAAAGATCGATAAATACCCGCTGCAGGAGGGGTATTCTCAGAGAATGTCTCGCGAGAATTACTTTATCAGTTTATTAATAAATCAATTACAAACATTTTGAGCGTATGTAAGAATTTCTGTATTTTGTGTTAATGTTGTTGTACTTTTATTAATTTTTTTGCGAGTCAAATTAGTTGAGGATTACGTGAAATAGCCTCTCCGTCACTTTCGAAGTTTTACTTTCGTTTTTTTTAATACGCTTCAGAATGCAGACGTTAGCAGGTTGCATCTCCGTAGAAGCGATCACAGGATGCCACTGAAAATCTTTAATTTATGCATTAGTAAACTTATCCTAAATGTTTACGTAGCAGTTAAATTAGCTATACGTGTTTACATCCATATTCGATATTTATTATTATGTATTTATATAATCACACATCTGTTTGGCGCTGCACTGTCGGAAACCCGCCGTCTAAGCAGCGTTCAGTCCCGGCAGTCTGTTGCTCGCTGTCTTGGTTGCTATGGAAACGAATACGGCCTCGCTATTAAAAACGTTTAAATTAATTCGAGTGACAATGCCTGGAGTGAAGATGCATTGCGGACATATAAGTACATTGTATAGCGCCTGTGAAGCATATTTATTGTCGTGTCATGCGTTACCTTCAGCTGCAATAAACGAATCGGGCCCCCTAACGACGAATTCTATCACCATGTTAAAAAATTTCTTTTCTATGCCGGTCTCGTTAGTTAGCACTAGTCAGAAGCAGAAGTCGTTGTAGCAATCGACGTCCATCGAAAACAAAACAAATGCAACCCAACCTAAAAACCTAATTCACATACCTAATTTTGCTTCTCATTCCTGACTAAGCCGTTAATTAAGCCTTTTTAGCACGTTTAAGTATACGATTCTGGGTTTGTGTGGTGCCAACTAGTTGATTATCGAGTTTGCTCTAGTGTAGCTTACCGATAAGCACCCTCTTGGTAAATCTTTCACAGTGCTGATCAGAATAAGTGGGCTGTGATTGGCTGATTCGTCAAAAATAGGCTTTTTCCATTGGCAAACTGACAGTTACAGTTTTAGAACGTGATGTCACTGTGTTTCAACTGTAGCACTCACACAGCATGACAACACAAGAGACTTGAAATAGTGTAGCTACTACAACAGGCTTACGAAATAATGTTGATATGCCGTCATGGCAAAACAACACTTGATTTTTATTGAATAAATAAATACCCATTGTAGTGCCCGGGAATGTATTACGTTGCTTCATTTATTTTGATTTTATTGGTGGAAAAGCCAAATAGAAATGATCTGTAGATTCCTGCAGACACAAACGAAATATGTATAAAGAACCAACTGTATTTTAAATTTGGAATGCTTTTTTCCCGACTCACAATAACTTGTAACATTCTCTTTAGCCAACATGTAAAAGTTAAGAAGGTTCACTAAACTTAAATAAAAAATAAAGCCTAAATAACCTAAACAATCGAAATAAATTCATCAAACTATACATTTACTAGTTGCAGTTAGTGTCACAGTTTGGTATGAAATTTGCGCTCACTGGTCCATTAGGCCGTGTGACCACCTTTATTGTCGCTGTGAGACCTTAGCCTGTACCCCTCACCTTAAACGTTTATGAGAGGCAGTTCGAGCACTAATACGAGCATTTTACCAGCACTACTTTGTTTCAGGTAACATAAGGCTCTAAGAAAGGTATTGAAATTAAGGTCAGGAACTCCTGCACTAATTCTCCTACTTCACATTGGATCTTCTAAGAAAGTTACAGTTTTAAAGCCCAGTGACGTCATTAACCTATTTTCCAAAGAATAAATAGACAGACTGATACACTTTTTGAACTCTTTAAATCATGCACTGATCCTATAGTTAGGCTCT
Organism: Lithobius niger; assembly: GCA_023313725.1. Lineage (NCBI taxonomy): Eukaryota > Metazoa > Arthropoda > Chilopoda > Lithobiomorpha > Lithobiidae > Lithobius > Lithobius niger. Next base: position 7,782 of record JAHWFP010021506.1, on the reverse strand, counting down.
GAAGACACTTAAAACGTATAAAATACAGCTGTAAGCCTAAAAAAACTGAATGCTTTAAAGGAAGAGATACAAGAAAAATACATGTAAGCCATCAGCGTCGCTCCAATGCGTGTAAAAGAATCTCACGTGTTGTGGGGCCTCCTTACCTTAAACCAAAGTTATAGGACTTTCTAACTTCTTTTAGGTATAGGCCTTTAATTTTGGTATATCCGTCATTTTGGGAAAACCAGAAACTGTGTTTCTCTGTCTTTTCGGAGGGCCCCTAACAGATGGGGCCCGGGTTTAACGTTTAGTATAGAAGTTCATGCTGAGACTTACATTATGAAACTGGTTTTGGGCTTCTACAGGCGGATTGAAATGTCAAGTTTATAGGAGGTTGCATATGGCTGGTTCGATTTGTGGAGTTAAGGATGACTTGTGTACCAAATTTTCTTCTTTTCCTCTCACCAAGAATTTATTGATCTATAGCATCAGGGAGGGGGCACAGGGGGGCGATGAAGGGTCTTTGGGGGTATTTCAAGGGGGTTCCGTTGCTGGTTTGATTTGCACTGCTAAGAATTACCTGTGCACCAAATTTCAAGCTTTTAGCTCGATTTGGAAGAATTTGTTACTCCACTTAATGATTTCAGCCCACTGCTCTACAATAATAAATGCTCTGCTAACGAGAATATTGCAGTCACAGTAAAACCTCATTCAAAAGGCCCTAGTCGTGATTAATAACGACACTATAATCTAAAAAAATTGAAAAATGGTTCATTGGTTCGATCTCTAGGTGAGAGCAAAATTTTGATCCCTTACGGCTTTCCGTCACAAGAATATTGTAGTCACATTAAAATACCATTGAAAGGCCCTAGGCCTTGTCCTAAGATCATAAGGTCCAGGTGAGGTGAGGGGAAAGAGTCCCAACAACACCACTATCGGCCCTTCACGCTTAACACTGTTTATCATATATGAAGTGGTGAAAAAGGAAGGGGGAGGGGGATTTTATTGGTTTAAAATTTAATTTTAACATTATTATATTTAATTCTCTCTAAAACTATCTATAAAAAGCTAAAAATACCAGGAATTTTATCTTTGTTAAAAAATACGGGCTTTGATTTAACATAGAAAGTGGACCAAAATAGCGTTTTAGCCACACACTTTACTACTATGTAGAATTATGGTTAAGTTTCATGGTCTCTGCGAGCATCAAGTGAGATAATGTTAAAATTTTATTTTAAACTAGTCAATTATATTTTATTCTTTTTTCGCTATCTAGACACACGCTAGTGTGTCGCGCCAAGTTAGGCAACAATCATCACAACAAATATCACATCAATTCAATTGTCGAGGTTGTAAACCATTGTAGCGCGGCGCCATAGCGTCAGTGTCTTATATCTTGAAGCATAGTAGGGCACATTTCAGGTACTTGGGGAAAAATAATAATGCGGTACAAAACCTTAAATTGTGTTGAAATCAAGAGCAATCATCAATGATCCACCTGACAAAAATTAACTCGTGTAGGAATGCCAGCTAAGCTGCTTTCAATGCAAAATCTGACCCTCAATAACGTTGAAAATTTCTAACTAGCTAGCTACTAGCTAGCTAGCTAGCTAACTCTAGTCGGCTCATCCCCATGTTAATTTCCATAGGGTGATTATTCATCGATAGCGAGATAAAGGGAAGGCTTCCAGCTATGAAATTGGACGAATGGATGCAGTACGATACTTACTGCGTACCTTTTATGGTTTGGAGCCTTGGGGTGTAACGAGGATGGCGTGGGATGCGCGTAAGTACGAAAATATTGTTATAACCATTGTTAGTATTGTCGGCATCGTCTCTCATTGGACAGCAAAAGTTCGGACAATGACAACGTGTATACTGACGTTCGTGCCTAGACACACATTAGTGTAGCACGATAAATCTAAACAACGTTGCCAAAGAAATTGTTTTCACGTCCAATTCACGAAAAATAAACCAACTCTAAAAACAAAGCAAAATAAACAAAGCCAAAAACTGGTGAAGAGGCCACCAAGTTGAGAGTGGTTCGGCCTTTCAAAGGAGTGATATCAACACACCAAAACTAACGAAATAAAACAAATTACAACAAAATTAAAACCAAACCAAAAACCTAGGTGACCAAGTTGAGAATGGTTTGGCCTATAGGCAAAAGGTAGTATCAAATTGTGGAAAACCAATTTCTTGTTGACGTGCCACTTTATACACATCTGCACGGTAGTGGAGTCGAGTCTAACACACAATTTAAAAAAAAGGACTGATATCATATCAAAAACCAAAACTGGTAAAAGGGGCCGCCAAGTTCCGAATGGTTCGGCACTTCAAAGGAGTGATATCAACACAACAAAACATTCGCCAACTTAATCGCACCGAATAATACTTTGGACGTTAAATGAAAACTTGAACATTGCTACCAAAAGTAGCAATGTTCTAGTTTTCATTTAACCTTCGAACTATTAAGTGGTGCGATTAATTTGCCGAATGTTTTGGTGTGTTGACATCACTCCTTTGTGGGGCCGAACCATTCGAAACTTGGCGGCCCCTTTTACCAGTTTTGGTTTTTGATATGATTCAACCAACGTTAAACAGTGTTAAAATTGAAGGCTATAATGGACCTCAAGAAATCACCTGAGAGGTCATTCAGCTGGTCACGACCGTATTAACTCAGCTGGTGCGGCATACTTATGTTCCCTGGGACCCCTCAGAAAGCTCACTTTACACGTAGGGCATTGAAATCGGCCCTGGCTCTTTAGGCACTGCGCAAAAAGTGCCTGCAGTTCTCTGTGAACTGAAATGAATAAAAATTAATTATTTGTTGATTCACTAATTCATGGATGTATGAGTGAATTATGAACTGCTACAGTTAGTGTAACCCTCTCTACATTCATATAAAATTACTGTACTTTTAGGCATTGGTGGCTTGAGATGGAGTGAAGATAGCTTCTTTACTTTGGTTAGGTAAGTACTACAGCGCCTGAACAACTGTCATTTAACTCATTTTTGGGTTTTCTTTGGTTTGTTTAACTCCCAGGGTGAACATGACTTGTGTTTTTCTTTATCCACGATGCAGTAAAATAGGTTCATTGTTGTTTTTTTAATCAATCACTACGTTTACTTGACCACTTCGAAGCGCTTCAGAGGGATGCGCATTGCGTCCGTGTCACCTCCATTGGTCTTGTAAACACTCGTTCGTGGCTCTTTCTCCGTTCGTGGCGCTTTCTCCCAATGCGCTTCACGGAGGTGGTTTCAGAATCCGTATCGCATCGTCTTTGTGCATGTAAACACTTGTAATCGCATTGAGCCGTTGGAAAACGCCTGGTAAAGATGGCGGACACAGTTACGGTGCCCACGTAATTTGTGCTGGTGCCATTCGAATTTTAGGTAAATAAATTGAAAACAAGTGTACATGAGTAGGAAGACCATTCAGTTTTCATTACATTTTGTTACTTGGGTCTAAGCTAACCTAGTTTACTACATGCATGTGGTAGATTAGCGTGGGACTTGCTCACTATTCTGCAAAGGGAGGGCAGGAAGGAAGGGTTTTCCTATCACACTGGCCGAATCGCATTCCTTAGCGGATTTGCCCTAATCGCGTTCTTTCGTCTTGCAAACAGGTGCCGTTTTTTGATGCGCATCTCAAAGCTAGAATGCGCTTTCTTGTGGTCATGTAAACGTAGTGATTATATTATTCAGTTCCTTGTGTTACTCATATCCCCTTCCCCCTCCGTGTCAGTCACGTCTCTGGCCGCATCTTTTGCCCTTATTCCCCGATTATTTTAAGCCGCACTCTCTGCATTTATTCAGCCGCGTTTTATGCACCTATACTCTGTGACTCACCCCACCTCAGCCACATGTGTGACGTCCCCTACTCTTTTCTTGGTAATCCCTTAGCTGCACGTTTTTAAGAACAGTAATTTGGGCTCTTTCGCAATATTCCCATATTTTCCTACTGATCATTTGTTCGTAGCTTTTAAGCTATCTTGCAATAGTGGACTTTACTAAAACGTTATATGAGAGAAATCTAACATTTTGTAAAACAATAATTTTGTGTAAATCCATTCCTTGTGCGGATTTCAAAGTAAAGGGCCGCAGCAGGCACATTTTTCGACTGTTTTAGATTCCACAGTTTGTTACAACTTGGACGCAATTAATCAATATGCTTACATATTGATTAATCCACATGCTTCCTTCCGGTTTAAGTAAACGACAAGAGTCTGAATATTTTCCAAATGCAAATACGGATTTACACAACCGACATACTACGATTTTTAAAAAAATAAACAGAATAGATCCCATATAGCCGGCTGCTGAAGGAACCTATTAGTCTCATACCACCCTAGTCGGCACACACTGGCAGAGAATTTACCAGGACCCATTTCCGGTCATCGACCAGTTCAGCTTTCTCTGTCAAATCTATGCAACCATTCATCCATGACGAGCATGATGATTGTATGAGCAAGCTTTGTTTGTGCTCGGCTGCCATTTTGACCACCACATTGGATTTAAAGGCTCCTGGGTGGATTACTGTGGAACAAAAAAATGCTCTTTTTTTTTATTTCAAATTTCAAGAGAGATGTTTTGTATTTATCGCACGCACATATTTTTGGTACTTGTCTTCCACCTCCCAAAAGAAAAAAAAAAGAAAATGTTTTTAAAAGTGTCGACCTGGGCCTAAAGTTTAACATTATATCGCTAAATCCACAAAAATAAATTTTTACTAGTTTAAAATACAGCTTTTTGCGTTATCTCATTTTGCACTCTAAGACCACTAAATTAGGCCAAAATCAGAAATAATTTTTTTCTTCCAGAAAAAAATGTGAATTATCACCACCAAAATGAAGAAAAAAGGCGTTTTTTGCCGTAAATTAAAACGAAGGTTAGGGGCAAAATGTTTTATTTAATTTAATCCTAGTTTATTTTAGTGGTCTTAGAGAGTACCAAATGAGGTTTGTCACAAATTATCTTTGCGGTATTAACGATTTTTCTTATTGAATTTAATGTTACATTTCAGACTCGGGTTGGCACCTCTAACAATTTTTTTTTAGATTTTTGCGTTTAGGGGTAACGATTAGGAGGTCGAAGACCAACTTTTCCGCCCTAGCCTATTACGATCTGAAACTTTTAAAAACCCATTTTTTTGATCCACCCTAGTATGTATTGAAGAGGTTGCATAACTAAAAATGACCTAAAAATGATCCATTCATCAAGCCGACTTTCATGCTTAAATCAAAAATTGAACGATCCATTGTGTTATTTTTGGCTCCTCTATCTATCAGCCGGGGGTGTTTTCATGTGTTTTATTTACTTGTCAAAAGGTTAGAATTATTATGTGAATGGAAAGGCGTAACTATGTTACTATTCCAAATAATTAGGTTAATATTCGTAATAAAAACTGATTCCTATTTTTATTGTTTCCTAACAGGAAAACGGATAAATTCCACTGCGACTTTGATTTGCATTATTTTCCTCTGGATACACAAAAATGCCTCGTAGAAGTCCAAGGTAAATTTATATTTTGGCGTATTTTACATGAGGCTATTTTGGTGCATATGTTATGAAAGCCCGTAACACGTTTGCTTAGATGACGATCCTAGTAATCGTATAATCTTTTAAAGTTGATGAAAATTATCATAGGTAAGACATTGAATGCAAAGGTAGTTAGCGATCATTTTTAAGAACACGAAAGTTTCAGCACCAATTTAACTTATGACTGCTCTGTGAGGGAGCGTCTTTTTTGTACGTATGCAGACTGTAACTTGTTTAAAGGAGCAAAAACTTAATTCATGTACCAAATAGATTGATAACAGCCAACTGTAATTGGGAACTTAAACCGGATTGTCTGGAGAGAATCCACCAAGCAATTCGTTAACAAGTAACTTTAAAATATTTATGGGCCTACTTTAAATCTACGTTTTGAATTTATGCTTGTATCAATTTATTAGCCAGTGTGCTTTGTTTGCACTCTGTATTACATTCGGTTTGCAGCTTTGTGTCACTATACGCAACGACCACGAGAATTTGTACACCGACTCGCGGTGTAACTTTTTTCGAAGCAAAGATCGCCTCACTTTCTCACTAATTTAATTTAGCTATTCACTTTGCGATAAGCGATGAATCAAACCTTAGCACGTTTAACTGAGAGATTATGGTTTTATTTGGTACAAGTTTAAAAAAAAAAAAAAAACCGATTACCATTTTTGCTGATGGGTACATATCGGAATAATTGCCCGCTTGGAAGACCATTAGAGTGCTTATCAGACTAAGGTGACTGTGATTGGCTGATGCGACACTAATGTCTATTTCGAACTGAATAAAAACACAAGGGAGATACATTGTTTTCCTCTATTTTACTTAAGTCTGATTTATTTTAGTGGTCTCTGAAAGTACCAAATGAGACAATGTAAAAAGCTATACTTTAATTATTTTTGCAGAATTCGCGATTTTTTCTTTTGAGTATAATTTATTTTTACTCTACCGATTTTACCAATTTTAACAAAAACCGTGGGGTGTTTTTGGGCGTAACGTTCATTATTTGTACGAATTTACTGAAGAAATTATAAAATCTCTTAATATTTTTTTTTGTCATTTTATTTATTTATTCATTTACTTAATTGTTAATTCCGTATAAATTCAGCATGGTCTGGCTGATAAGACAAAAAAGGGTGAATGACTAAATACGTACAAAAAAAATTGTAGTACATTATTTTCTTGAAATAAAAGAAACTCAAAACGAGCAAGTGTGTGAACGAGCACCCGTTAACGAACGTTGCCTTTTGTTGCTAAGAAGCAAGGACGACTTCTTTGACCACAAGAGCCAATCTCAGTCGGCCTTGAGTCGTTTAGCAGGAAGCAGTTGAAGAGTCACCAGTGCAGTAGGTACTTCGCTTCCTGTCGCTCCCTGTGCTTCCTGTCGCTTCCTGTGCTTCCTGTGTTTCCTTCGCTCCCAAACACCGTAACTAACGGAAAAGCCCGCCGGAACCAAGAAAATAACTCGTACGTCACAAAGACAACAAGTTTGAAGAATCAATTCTTCTATTGCAGGGTCAGCCTGCACGTCGTTACCATTTTCTGGAAATTAACGTTTTGTAATTTATCCCAAGTTTCTTGTAATGTTTTGATTGTTCATTTCGTAACAAAGTTTACATGCTTTAAAAACGTTTCACGGAATTCATTTATTTTTCACCTTTCACCTCTAACAAAGTGTTTATGGCTGTCAAATGAGCATTCATCACTTTTTGGATGTAGATACCTACTTCTCTTCGCATTGCAGTGAAATCATTAACAATCATGGTATGCAATACAAATACGCAGTGTTTTGGGTGGATGTCATAACACCGTTTTCACCAAAGTAGTGACCAACAACCTCAAGTCCGTTCAGGAAAACAAATAAACAGAGACACCGACTGCACCCTAGGAGCAAACATAAACGTGGTGGGAAAACCCGTACATATGCAGTAATAAATAGGTGGAAGTGGGAAAATTTACTCAGACACGTGTCTTCAATGTACAAATCTTGTCTTAATAATAATAATAATAATAATACTAAATTTATTACCAAAAATTGGCAAAAGGAAATCAGGAAGGGATGCTCAGTATCCACTAACACCTGTCCTAAAAATTATAATACAGGCAAACAATTGTCACAATTAAAAACAATTAAAATAACTAAAACAAATTAAAACAATTGTCACAATTAAATACAATTAAAATAACAAAAATAAATTAAAACAATTGTCAGAATTAAAAACAATTAAAATAACTAAAACAAATTAAAACAATTGTCAC